>JADDOH010002551.1:0-13981 GCA_016648135.1 Agrypnia vestita | reverse complement strand
GATACATGTTGTGGATTGTTTTGTTACGTATTTTGGGCCTAGTGATAATTATTACTATACGCGCTTCGGATTTAATGTACAAGAAATCGTAATGTGGCGACTGTGAATTATTGCATAACGCTTATGAAATATATAATTCTGTCGCTGTTCATATGAAAAATCATTTAAATTCGAGATTCATGTATTACCAAAGATATAAAGGCTTTAAAATGGAATACTTTACTGACGAATGGTGTTTCGTGTTTGTTCGTGGGATTTAAAATTTCAGAATAATTATGTATATTCAATGTCGCGAGGTTCGGAATGTGCGAGAGGTTCTTCAGGGCGGATGTATTCTTATGCTAACGAATGCTTTGTTATCTATACTGGCGATTGAATACGCGGATTTCTATATGATTTGTGTAGATCGTGCGAGGAGTTTCTTACTAATAATATATTTTAAAAATGCTTCTGGATTTTATATTTATTTTATTAAAACATGAATGTGTGGTTTATTTGAACTCGTTACATGTTTGTATTGCGTATCATTAGGCAATCGTTGAAAACACGATTTGTTCCTATCAAGTTCTTATAAAGACGTGTTTCGAATTGTATATATTCCTTAATAGCGATAGTTATTCATATGACATTGTTTTATTCATTCAATATTAGATATTTGAAATGTTTTTTTTTACAACATATTCCATTATTGTGGGTCGTTTGCGGTTAGATCAGATCAACCTACGGTCTTCCGTAGCCGTGATAGTTTTTCATATGACATTGTTTTATTTATTCAATATTAGATATTTGAAATGTTTTCTAGAACATTTTTCACTATTGTGGGCAGTTCGCGGTGTGTTCAGGGGTGGTTAACCTTCGGCCTTCCGTAATCGCGATAGTCATTCATATGACATTATTTTATTCATTCAATATTAGATATTTGAAATGCTTTCTACAACATTTTCCATTATTGTGGGCAGATCGCGGTCTGTTCAGGGGTAGTTAACCTTCGGTCTTCCGTGATCACGTTATTCACTTATATGACAGATTGTTTTGTTTTGTTCGTTTAATATAAGTAATATCATATATTTTTATGAGTTACCGTAATTATCTATCTATATGATTTTATAATGACCGTGATGCAACGAATACTACTCCCACGAAAACGAATATCAGGCCTGTGGGCAGTTCGCGGTGTGTTCAAGGGTGGTTAACCTTCGGCCTTCCGTAATCGCGATAGTTATTCATATGGCATGGTTTTATTCATTCAATATTAGATATTTGAAATGTTTTCTACAACATTTTCCATTATTGTGGGCAGTTCGCGGTTTGTTCAGGGGTAGTTAACCTTCGGTCTTCCGTGATCACGTTATTTACTTATATGACAGATTGTTTTGCTTTGTTCGTTTAATATAAGTAATATCATATTTTTATGAGTTACCGTAATTATTTATCTATATGATTTTATTATTGAGAGTGATGCAACGAATACTACCTTCACGAATACGAATATCAGGCTTACTATTCGGTGAATACGAACGCGAATATTTCCACCAAGGTGGGGGGGGGGAACTTGAACATACTTGTAAATATAATAACCTTGATGCAACGAATACTACCTTCATGAATACGAATATCAGGCTTACTATTCGGTGAATACGAATGCGAATATTTCCACCAAGGTGGGGGAGAACGCAAGCATACTTGAAATTGTATTGTTTATGTCTGCTTGTGATATCACTATACGGCGTAGATGAACTAGTTTGAAAGGGCTTATGTTCTGTATGTGCTTGGCGTAGAGGGAATAGTCTTCTCGTTTCTAGGATTCTATACAGGTTTACAGGTGCTGATATTGAAATATATATACAAGGAAAACACTATTTTGGGAACCATTAACTGGATGGCAGATATTGAAGCACACATACACACAAGGAGGACGTTATGTTAAATACATGACTGGAAAGTTGTTATTGGAAAACACAGGCGTCCAGTCGGCGGGACGCAAGCATACTTGTAATTATATCGTTTGTGTCTGCATGTGATATCATTGTACGGCGTAGATGAACTAGTTTGAAGGGGTTTATGTCCTGTATGTGCTCGGCGTAGAGGGAATAGTTTTCTTGTTTCTAGGATCTAATACAGTTTTACAGGTGCTGATATTGAAATATATATATATATATACAAGGAAAACACTATTTTGGGAATCACTAACTGGATGACAGATATTGCAGCACACATACACACAAGGAGGACGTTATGTTAAATACATGACTGGAAGGTTGTTATTGGAAAACACAGGCGCAACTAGAGGATATGGACAGTTTACAGAGAACTTCAACTTCTGTTCGGACCTTTTACTATTACTATTCTTTCGCCTTTTTGCTTAACCGTGGATGAACTAGATTGAAGGGGTTTATGTTCTGTATGTGCTCGGCGTAGAGGGAATAGTTTTCTTGTTTCTAGGATCTAATACAGTTTTACAGGCGCTGATATTAAATTATATATACAAGGGAAATGAAGTGAAATATATATACAGGCGCTGGTATTTGCTCGATTTTGGAGAGGACCCGTTATATTACTTCGGATCAGGATGCCATCTCAGAAGCAGACCAACTACAGAAATAAGATAAGAACCATTAATATTATTTATTCTTTATTTTCTTATGTGTATCAAATGGAATGTTCGTGCTATATAATTTGTCATTGTCACATGATCACTATTCATTTCATTACGTGGGTTCAGAGCCGACGGTAACGGACGCGGAAACAAATTAGTACTGATGTCGGGACGTAACGTCGGGATTATATCTTAATTATCTTTAGGATAGAAGCGAGGTCATCATACGTGCATTCTGCATTTCAAACGTTTTACTAACATATATAAATACATATTATTGCGTTTTACAAATTGAATAGGTTCGCGGAAAATAGGCATTTCGCCCGGTTGTGCAATATTAACTTCCAACGTAGCATAATGAGATCTTATTACCGGCGCTAGACTCTTAAGGTTAGGCACGCGGGGATTATAAATGGGATAATGAACGAGAACCGAATGGGGAAGTTCGTCTCTTCATGGTCGGGAGGCGAGGAGTCGTACGTCTTTCACGCCCCGTGATCTTGGGAGGCTGAATTTCGATTGTGGAAAAAGATGAAGTTGGATCTACTCGCGTGGCAAGACAGGGTCGAATGTCGGAGCGCGCGTTCTCGGCTATGGAGTCTGATTAGATTGGGGAGACACCTTAGGTCAGGGACTAGGTAGGGCCATCTTAACTGTATCTACCCGGTTGTGACTGGGTTTTAAAGCCAAGAATTACAGGATGGTCTGAAGGTCTTGATGCGGTTACCCCTCTAACATCTAAGGGGAAGAACCTCTCACGTCTTTTCAGTCCCCTTGGTGCGACGAGCTCGGGCTCTGGTTATGAATGTATGTGAATGTAATAACTCCGTACTCAAGGACGAGATAGGACGTTCCTCATGAACGAGAAATTATAAGATGCAGGTAGCAGTTCGACAATCAATACTTATGCTCGGGACCGCTTTAATGAACGAGATCTGTCAGCAGTTTAACAATCAACTTTATGATCGGGACCGCATTCAGGAGCACGATGGCATTACTAACATCATCATTCTCATCATTCACCACCTTTTCTAACTTGCTGTATACAGAGACCTTCGGGGTTCTCCCTTCCCGGCCAGCGAGAAACATATCAGGAACTTCACAATCAACTGTAATAATCATGCTGTTTTACCATCATTTAATATCTCTAGTCAATAAGACTACACCGTGGGATCAATCACATCAACTATATTTGGCGATGCTAACATGGCTCTGACTGACGCGCTCAAGGGAGAGTCTTTTCCAGTCACCCAGTTAGTTCATTCAGCCCTTTAATCAGCAGTAAACATCATAATAATCCGGCTCATGTAGCCGCAACGTGGGATCCTCATCATTATACACCAGTCAATTTGACTGCCCCGCGGGATAATATACAAACCTTAATATCAGACGCGGGATTTCTTCCTGATATGTTTGTCGCCGGGAAGCGAGGACTTTGGGGGATTCCAGCAGGAGCAATAGAGTCTCGGCTTGATCTTGGTCTGCAGCTTAGTGTGGGAGGTTATGTCTAAACAGGAGTTAACCACCGGATGCGGCGATGCTCTGGGGCCGCATCCCCCTCCCCCCTACAGGGGGGGGGGGGCATCTAGAATCCACGTTTGAACAGAAGTGGTTAGACACTTCTTAAATTTCACTTACAAAATTGTATCTTCCATTCCCTTAGAATCTCGGGCTGTGATAATGTCAGACAAAGCTTGCCCTGAGCCTCTGTTGCGCCTAGTTGTTATGAATATATGTTTACTCTTTCCACTATGTACTATGAACAGATTGAGCAGATCGGACAACGTGGGATGCGCTGTTGGTAGGTTTCTTACTTGTGTTTTGAATATAACGTATGCTATTATATCTTGTAAATCTGTCATAAATGGGTGCCGCATGTGGTTGTGCTGACACTGTTCTAAGCTACTATTATGAGAAGTTGATAATCAAAGCGGGCGGAATCTTTAGCGTATGCCGTTAACTTGGCAACGATTGTATTGTTTTATATTACAGTATTTTAACCCCGGTGGTATTATAGTTATGGCGGTACAATGTAGGGGAGTTTTGCTACTAGCGTTTATTCCTCGGCTACGCCGCATATAATTGGCTTTTAGGCCGACTCCGGACGTGGACGATATCGGCTATCTCTCATATAGGCGAAACTGTAGAATTCTAGAGCGGTTTCTAGAAGGACGAGTACGGATTAGTTACGTGCGTTTGTTATTTCCATAGTTAGGTAAGAATTCGATCTATATTAGTCTAGTCGCGTTAATAAGAATACGAATCTCACCACATATCAAAAGAATTTCGGATAGCTACGGACACAACGGAGGGGGAATTTTCCTAGCCACTAGATAGATCACGACTGGCCAATTTTGAAAATATAAATTCTTAACAAAAAAAAAAAAAAAATATTAGCTTTCATGTAAATATACTTCCGAAGTTCTAAGTTCGACTTAAGTTTTCTTCTAGTAGCTTAAAGCATAAAGTGTGTGCTTAAAAGTCCCAAAAGCCGTAATAAAGCTCAATTCGGTAGCTTAAAGTCTCAAGCTTTGGGCTTTTCGTAAAACTTATATTATTAAACTTTATAGTTAGGTATTTAGCTTAGGTGTGCAGGTAGATACGTTACACGTCCATCCGCGTAACTTCGTGAAACGTCCTTAACTTTTTTTTCCCAAAAATGTTTTTTTTTCGAAAATGTATTTTTTTCGATTTTTTTTTGATAAAATAAAAAATACTTCCTTAGGAACCGACATATAGAAGTACCGTCATTTTTGACGGGTTACCGCTAGTAAAATAATAAAAACCTTGTAGAAATTTGAAAAATATTTTTTGCAAGGTTTTTGTTAAATGTCCTTCGATGCATATCATATCATATATGTGTCTATTTGAACTTGATACAGAAATTCTGAAAATAATAGAGATCCATTATATTTTCTTAATCCATTAGGGGTAAATGAATAATTATAAACTTAAATGACATGCACATCCCTTCAGAAATTCATGATAAAATTGATAGAAGTGGTAGTCTATCATGGGTGGAATTAGTGATCATTAATTATATAAGTAATCACTTAAGCCACCCGTATGATCGATCGGATGCTCTATAAACACCCAAAAAATAGACTTCCATATCTACTTTCCCATCTATAAAACAGCTTCGTCCCTATAAGACATCTATGATATACCTTGATTAATGATGTCCCCCTGGGATAAAATTCAGTGTTGTGTTCTTGAAATATTTGAACATGCTCAAAATATTTTGAATCACGTGATGAATGGAAAAAAAGTTAAATTAAATTATAAGTTTATAAAAAAAATATGGTTACAAATTTGTAAAGGAAGAAATGTTTTTCGCTAGTTTTTAATAATTTGAATAGTAAATAAATAATTTATATTTTTTTCATCAAAAATTATTGTATAATATAATATTTTTTTATATTATAGCGTTAACTTTGTGGTTTATAAATTAATTAAATTAAATATTTTATAAGTTAATAATGATACATTATATTTCACTAAAAACTTTATATAAACCACTTGGAGTAACTTCATGTATACCGGTTTCGATACCACTATATATATATATAGTGGTATCGAAAGTTGTATACATATAGTTGTTATATAAAAAGATTTTAGTTATGTGATTTTAGATAAAAATATAAGTTTATTTTTTATTTAATAAAAATAACAAATTTGTATCAGGACTTTTCATATTTTATATTTGGTGATCAAGTGGTTAAGACATTTTTAATCTATTCTATTATAATTTAATTTAAAACTTACGTGCAATAACTAACTCCTTGACTAAAATCCTTGAAACCTATTAAAATACGCATTCATATTAAAATAACATAAAAAAAAATCAATTATTCAATACTTTTAGTCTACAGTTAACTAAAATCCACCTGTTATTAATTTAATTTAAATTCAACTCTACTTCTCCGATTAGTCTGCAGGTTAAAGATATTACTGTTAGAATGAGACCTACGATGTAATTTGTGGTCCAATCGTCTATGAATCAAAATCATTTATCTATTATGATTAAAACTTGGTATCTTTGGTGTGAAATTTTTTTTAAATTAAGTTAATTGATCATAGAATATTTTTACTTTATGGACAAGTAATAAATCAAAAGTATTTTCTGAGTGACAATTCTGATTCAAAATCGCAGTCAAACTTCATTTGATAGCAGTCAAAATGTATATTAGTTCATTTAATATTCAGTTAGATTATTTAATTAATTGTCATATTGTTCATAGTATAATGCAGCATCTTAAATCAAACTCGAAATAAATCGACAAAGATAATTCTTAAATATGAAATAAATCTTTGCTTGAACATCGTATTTTGCCTTCTCAAGTAGTAATTTTAGCCAATGGTGTTTGTCCCCCGCAGGTACTCTTCCTATCATGGATACAAGTTATCTTGCATTTTGATCAGAGCATACAATTTAATAATAATCTTGTAATTTATTAAACTTCCGGATATTTTTTTTTGTTATAAACATAATTTGTATCCATTGTTTCCTAATGACAGAGGGATGAACAAAAAAAATACAACAAATTGATCAATAATTATTACTCTCCTTTATTATTTACTGCTTTCCAAAGTTCTACAAGTTTTTTGATGCCTCTGCGATAAAAAAACAACCAGTCTGGACTCAAATAATTAATCTTTCGAACAAAAGAAGGTATCATTCCATTTTGAAGGCTTATAATTAAAATAAATAATAAATGTAACCAATGTTACCAGTGAATTTAACCAATTTTTATCAATAAAACGGAAACAACTTATATATTATATTTAAGAAATATTGCATGTGAATAGTGAAAAAATAAAATCATTTTCTTGTAACTTCAATTCACGAAGAAAATCTATTATTACCTACTATAAAATCTTTTAATATCTGTATTAAAATCGACTGTTAACTCATGGCAGAAAAATTTTGCATCCTCAAAGGCTATTTTAAGCTGGGTCGTTATAGGTAATCGTTCATAAAAATGAAAAGAATTTTATATAAGACAGGCGTAATAAACACATGTAAGGTCAAATCGCCAGTTCAACCCAAAAGCTTATGGCCATGTGAGGAAATATTGACTTCACCCGATAAAGCTAATCTTCAAAGATTTTACCAACAGCGAATGTAAAATATTTTACAAAATCCTTTCTGAAATTTCCATATTAACACTGATGATTGTCGCTGAATTTTTTTTAAATATTATGGTAAACCACAGTTAAATATGCTAAAAGAAATTGCCGAAAATACCAATTTAAACATGTTTCCATTCCGTACATCCATTGCGTACGTTTCCAATTCGTAATCTCAAAGGGTATGTAAATATTATGTTTGGGGTTCCGTATTTTGTATTTCTTGTATTTTTTATTTAAATGTTATCTCCGATTTTTTTTAGTAAACCCGCATATAATTAAAAAATATTAAGATTTAAATATTTGATTTAATGATAACTATTTTTTTTTTCAAATATATAAATATTCAACTTGTTTCTTTTTTTTTTCACACGAAGCAAACACATTGTAGTGAGACATAATGTCTTTAAATAAAATTACTTTTTGTTTAACACCACTTTATTGAGTTTAAACCAACTAGTTTCGACTTACAACTGAGTCTTCATCAGGGTTCAGATATTATAAAGTTAATATCTGAACCCTGATGAAGAAGCAGTTGTGAGTCGAAACTAGTTGGCTTAAACTCAATAAAGTGGTGTTAAACAAAAAGTTATTTTACTTAAAGATATTCAACTTGTATTGAAATAAATAAAGTTTTCATAATCGATATAAGTTATTGTTATGATTGTTCAAACAAAAAATATATCAGAAATATCTATTGAAAAAGAGTGCAAACTTTCATATTGCATATCTCCGTAACTATTTGTATAATGCTATGTATTTGTGCAAATAATTATTATATTTTTTGTCATGTCAATCGCGGTGTTTGTTCGACACGAGACCATCCGGAGTGAATCTTCCCGGGCTGAATGGCTTGGGATGCGACGACAGATGTCGCGTTGGTATGACAGCTCACTTCGCATTCTGACCTTGAAGCATCGGTAGTGGCGTTTTACGCATCGCATTCCTTTTATTACTCCCTTTATATTAACTTGTGGCGTCTGCTTGCTTGCTTGCCGGCGTGCCGTCGAAAAAACTTTGGATCGATTTTTAACCCTTTTTCCCGTGATACAATCGAGCTGAAACTTTGCAAGCAGACTCAAGACTCATGGCGACGATCTAGAAGATCTATCAAATTTTCGTTAAAAAAAAATAATTAAAGTATAATTCTGGACTTTTTCAAATATTTGATGTTTTTTTCATACAAGCTGTATGGATATGGTAGACGCGAAACCCGAAAATGAGAAAGGGAGTATTGTAAAAACTTGTTTTTTATGGGTAACTTTTTTTACTTCTTTTTTTTAACTCATGGCGTCTGCTTGCTTGTTTTCTTGACGAAAAAACTTTGGATCGATTTTTAACCCTTTTCCCGTGATCCAATCGAGCTGAAACATTGCAAGTAGACTTGTGGCGACGATCAAGAAGATTTATCAAATTTTCGTTAAAAAAAATAAATTATTATAGTATAATTTTGGATTTTTCAAATTTTTAATGGTTTTTTTATACAAATCAGTAAGTTGTATGGAGATTCCGACGCATATTGTAGACACGAAACGAAATGGAGTATTGTAAAAACTTGGTTTTTACGGGTTACTTTTTTATATAAATTAAAAAACCTCGTCATCACACTGTGATTTATATTGGACTGTATACTCTATATATCGCGCCGCTTTGTTTTGGTCCACTCGCGCGCAAGCTGGAGAGAGAAAGATGATATGATAGATATATAGGTATATGAGAGATATCTAGAAGACATAGATATATTAGATATTATAGAGATTATATGATATTATATATATATATATATACTATATATATTATATATAAAGATAGATATCATATATATAGATTATATATATATAACTATATATTAGATATTATTATATATATATATATATATATAATATATATGATACTATTATATATATATTATATATATATATATATATATATATATATATATATACATTATGAATCAGCGCCGCAACATACCTACCTACAAGTGCAAGACATGACTATCGAATTCAAAATTAAATTAAATAATTACATGGGAAGAAAGCCGCAGTTTTCAGATCCAGGATCCAGCCATATGGTAAGTCAGTACATGTTATTCTAGGGGGGTTCTGGGTCTGACCTTTATCCTGATTGACTTATTTTAAACACGATTATTATTTGCACAGATAAATTATCTCCCTGGAGCTGTACCTATTTACACGGCCTAGCTCCAATAATCGCCTTTCATCATACACTTTGATTGTTTCAACATTTTTGAGTCGTAATCATTGCCCGTAAAGTATTGTGGAGTAGCTATGTTTCACCCTGTATATACGTCTGTTCTAATATGTACTGATAATATTCTATAATTTTTAAGCTATTTAAAATTTACAATACACACATTATCCAAGTTTTTTTTTTAAATAATACATTTTCGTTCTTTTCTTATTTCTTCTGAAATTTTATTAAAGATCTTTATTGCACTATACGGCTTTTGAGATTTGGATTTTGCCTTGAAATAGCAGAAGTTAAAAATTATATTCTATTCTAATCTAGCGACATACACACAAACTAGACTATATTAGATGTTAATAGATAAATATGTCTTGAAAATGAGACTATAATTAAATATCTTATTATAAATTATTTTATGTAAAGTTTTTTTTTCCATTACTTTTATTTGTGACAAGAATACATGTTTCGGAAAGCGTCCGTTTCCTTCTTCAGTAAAACTTCGTAAACCAAATTATGTGGGAGTGTGTGTCTGGTATGTGGTTTGCGGGTCCAGTGAAAGTGTAGGGGGTATCAAGGTAGTAGGAGAGAGATGCAGTGTATTGCATTAAATAAAAGTACTTAAAAAATAGTTTTTATTTAAAATGGATTTGCATAAAGTGAACGCCTCCACATTCCATTATTTGTGTTAATATTATCCACTAGTATAATGAGGTCTATGTGTCGATTGAACTGTGTATGTGAAAAAACCTGAATAATGGTATATCCCCCATTACAATTTAATATCTTTCACCTTACCTGGCATCTAAATTAAATATAACACAACTTTACAATGATGTCAAATGATGTGTAAAAATGATATGTTAACGAACATTTAACCCATCTAATAAATGAAAACAGTTATATGTTAAGATATATTATAGATGTCTCATAGAGAAAAAATTATATTTTTTATGGGAAAGTAGGTATGGAAGTCTTTGGGTGTCTGTAGGGCTTACGACCTATCGTACGGCTGGCTTAAGTGATCACTTTACACAATAAAACGTTTATATTTCCACCCTTGATAGAATACCACGTCTATTAAATTTTTGGAAGTTGTATATATTTAAGTTTTACAACTTGTTTCATTTGTTTTAATAATCATTGGCGCAACCGGCATACAAAGCTTTTTCATTCCCCTTAATTAACCTCAGATGTCGCTAATGATATTTTTTTAATTGGAATTTTTTAGCGATATCCTTTATATGTGTGATGAGATTCTTCCGAATTATTAGCGTTTTACTAAAATACGCCTGAAATATCATTTCAATTTTTTAAACTTCCTTTTAGACCAGTTTTTTCTTTTTAGCGAAATTTAAAATAAATTAAATTTTAATAATTATTATTAATGAAATTTAAAATGAATTAAATTTAATAAATATTATTATTGATGAAATTTATAAATAATTAAATTTTAATAAATATTATTATTAAGTTCTGCGGATTAACTATTTTTAAGTGTTACAGCTGTTTCGGCTTGTAAGGCCATTATCAAACAGAAAAAAAACAATTTTTTTCATTCAGAATATTTCGAGTTTGTCCAAATTTTTCAGAACACAGTATTGGATTTTGAAAAATATGGAAAAAATCAAATTATTATGAATGAAAAAAACTGTTGTTATGGTAATAAAGCCAATTAATAATATGTGGGATATACAGAAATGTGTTGGTATTATTTTGTTGTTAGGATGTTGCTAAAATCCTTCTACCTGAATCGCTCGAGATATAAGGATTCTGCTCACACGCTTACCTGGGTATTTACCGTTCGTTAGGTAAGTCCAGCGATCCCTCTACTTTTCGAAACATTCCTACAACAGTAGGCTGGTTTCTAGTGCCAACACGTACCTGTTTTATATCCGAAGACATCCGTGAGCATTTTCCTCATTGGGCGACCAATGACCTTTAATCAGAGTTTCAATGTTTTGTTTTGTTTTGTTTGATACTGAGGTCTACATACATTAGGAAACTTGCTGGGGTTTTCATTAAATTTGAAGTTTTCTGGACTGTGCTACTATTATCATATATGCAACAACAAGCCTTTATAAAAGAATTTATTTAAAAAAAAAACATTTATTTTTTAATCAGCTCCCTAGTGGGCGTTACAAGGAACTTTAAATACCAAACATAAAACAAGTTTTAAAGTAAATAATTAAAACATATATAATAAAAATAAAACATTTTTAAGGAAAATGAACAATAGGTGTATAGTTATCAACAATAATTAGTACAAAAGCAAACAGAATCATTATGAACTTTCAACAAATTAATACATCCCGCCCCTCCCGATAAGTACATCAATACCCCAGCTCAAGAAGAGAGGAGGAAAAGAAACCACAAAAAAGAAACGGAAAGAGAGAAGTGAAAACAAGGGAAAGGGGGAAAGGAACAAGAAGTCGCACACGGTAAAAGAAATAGAAGTGAATTTATAGAGATCATATATTATAAACTCCTATTATATATATATCTATATATAATATATAATTCATGGGTAACAAAAAATAAATAAAAGTTTAGTTCATTATACTGTAAATATGCAGTTTTACTGGCATCTCTACTTAATTCTTTTATTTGGGTGTGCTCCTACAATGAAAAATGTCTACGAAATTCGAGAATTTGTTTCCAAGGCGATGCATATATGTTAACGGCGAATTTAATGTACCTTTGTTTTTCCTGTGGGTCCCTAATATAACACTTTGTTGAACAAGAAAAAGAAGAAGTGATATCTCGTTTGTCATTGTATATTATACAAGACCATCTGAATCATTTCAAGAAACATTTTAAATGGTTCATTCATATTTCTTGCATCTGTAAATGAGTATGTCGGGAAACATTTTTCTCATTTCACAATATTTTTTTTATTTTAGAATATCCACATTTACGTCGGGTTATTGCTTAGTTATGATTTAGAATGAAAAGAAGTGTTTATTTTTTTAATACATTTAGATTATATTTATTTATTTTTAACAAAATCACTCAACTAGGCCCGGGGAACGATCCTTGACAGTCAGTGCATTATAATAATCTTTAATCTTATCTGTGGAGGTTTAATTTTAGTTCGTTATAAATGATTCAACATTTTAATTTTTTTATTGATTACGGTGGTAGTTTTGAAGCGAAAGAAATTTAATAGTTTTAATTTATCACCATAATATTTAGAAGGAAACAGAAACATCACTTAATTTCACATAAAAAGTATATAATACATTGAAATGAGAAGAAAAATAAGTTATGTGGAATTTTATTCATCACCTGAAGCATAAAACAAATGATTCGCTTAACACTAGAAGCGCGGATGGGTCAATTTTTGTCATTCATTTACTACAGTAATGTGAAAATATATATACAATTAAACTCGTAATTATAATAGTATGTTTTTATCACTAATTACACATATTTTTGGTGAGCTTTGGCGTATGATAGGAATCAAAATCACAAAAAATTTAAGTTAAAAATGAAATACAATTACAAAAAAGGTGGTACAATTACTCTCCAAATCACAGAATGAACATATGGCAAACTCTTCTTTCGATGTGCATTTCTTGAAAACCTTTTTTTTACAGGCTTTGCGTTTCATTAATTTAGTGTCAATTAAAATATTAATGTTGCAACGCAAAGTAACTGCCGTATCAATCGAAAATAATCTCAAATGTATTTAGTCAATCGAGGTATCTTTGACAAGTCCTAGATATTTGCATATTCTAAATCGTTTTTTGTTTTGCCTTAAAGTTAGTGTTGTGCCCACGTTTAAATGTCTTATCGATTTACGTTGTGCAATGAATAGTAATGATTTTGAAATAAATAAAATCTGTGATGCAAATGCTCTAGACCAGCGATTCCCAACCTTGTGGTACGCGTACCACCGGTGGTACGCGAGTGGATATTTGGTGGTACGCGAAAAATAATCAGTCATGGAGGACATAAAATGTAAAAAAACAATCAGTCATAAAAATATCATTTCAACTGCCTATTAAATATCGGTCATAAAAATATTTTTAAATACAATTTCATTAA
>JADDOH010002550.1:0-11437 GCA_016648135.1 Agrypnia vestita | reverse complement strand
TTTAAATTTCATCGCGTTTGGTCACAATCTTTAATTTTGTGAGAAACCCATAACGCAAATTTTGTCACCTGGACCAGCAAGTTTCTTACTAGGACCGCAAAAAATATTGAATTTTTTTATTGCATTGCCAGCAATGGACCTTCCTGGAAGCATACTGTTAAAAAGAAGTTTAAATTTCATGGCATTTTGTCACAATCTTCAATTTTGTAAGAAACACATAACGCTAATTTTCACAACTGGACCAGCAAGTTTCTTACTAGGACCGCAAAAAATATTGAATTTTTTATTGCATTGCCAGCAATGGACCTTACTGGAAGCACACTGTGAAAAGGAACTTTAAATTTCATCGCGTTTGGTCACAATCTTCAATTTTGTGAGAAACCCATAACGTAAATTTTGTCACCTGGACCAGCAAGTTTCTTACTAGGACCGCAAAAAATATTGAATTTTTTATTGCATTGCCAGCAATGGACCTTACTGGAAGCACACTGTTAAAAAGAAATTTAAATTTCATCGCGTTTGGTCACAATCTTTAATTTTTTGAGAAACACATAACGCTAATTTTCTCACTTGGACCAGCAAATTTCTTACTAGGACCGCAAAAAATATTGAATCTTTTTATTGCATTGCTAGCAATGGACCTTGCTGGATGCACACTGTGAAAATGCAGTTTAAATTTCATCGCGTTTGGTCACAATCTTCAATTTTGTGAGAAACCCATAACGCAAATTTTCTCACCTGGACCAGCAAGTTTCTTTCTAGGACCGCAAAAAATATTGAATTTTTTTATTGCATTGCTCGCAATGGACCTTGCTGGAAGCATACTGTTAAAAAGAAGTTTAAATTTCATGGCATTTGGTCACAATCTTCAATTTTGTGAGAAACACATAACGCTAATTTTCTCTCTTGGACCAGCGAATTTCTTACTAGGACCGCAAAAAATATTGAACTTTTTTATTGCATTGCCAGCAATGGAACTTGCTGGATGCACACTATGAAAATGCAGTTTAAATTTTATCGCGTTTGGTCACAATCTTCAATTTTGTGAGAAACACATAACGCTAATTTTCTCACTTGGACCAGCAAATTTCTTACTAGGACCGCAAAAAATATTTAATTTTTTTATTGCATTGCCAGCATTGGACCTTGCTGGATGCACACTCTGAAAATGATTTTTAAATTTCATCGCGTTTGGTCACAATCTTCAGTTTTGTGAGAAACCCATAACGCAAATTTTGTCACCTGGACCAGCAAGTTTATTACTAGGACCGCAAAAAATATTGAATTTTTTATTGCATTGCCAGAAATGAACCTTACTGGAAGCACACTGTGAAAAAGTAGTTTAAATTTCATCGCGTTTGGTCACGATCTTTAATTTTGTGAGAAACACCTAACGCTAATTTTCTCACTTGGACCAGCAAATTTCTTACTAGGACCGCAAAAAATATTTAATTTTTTTATTGCATTGCCAGCATTGGACCTTGCTGGATGCACACTCTGAAAATGATTTTTAAATTTCATCGCGTTTGGTCACAATCTTCAGTTTTGTGAGAAACCCATAACGCAAATTTTGTCACCTGGACCAGCAAGTTTCTTACTAGGACCGCAAAAAATATTGAATTTTTTTATTGCATTGCCAGCAACGGAACTTGCTGGCAGCATACTGTTAAAAAGAAGTTTAAATTTCATGGCATTTGGTCACAATCTTCAATTTTGTGAGAAACACATAACGCTAATTTTCTCACCTGGACCAGCAAGTTTATAAAAAGGACCGCAAAAAATATTGAATTTTTTATTGCATTGCCAGAAATGAACCTTACTGGAAGCACACTGTGAAAAAGTAGTTTAAATTTCATCGCGTTTGGTCACAATCTTTATTTTTGTGAGAAACACCTAACGCTAATTTTCTCACTTGGACCAGCAAATTTCTTTTTAGGAGCAAATTTCTTACCAAGTGAGAAAATTTGCTGGCTATGCGATAAAAAAATTGAACATTTTTTGCGGTCCTAGTATGAAATTTGCTGGTCCAATTAAGAAAATTTGCGTTATGTGTTTCACACATATTTGAAGATTATGAACAAACGCGATGAAATTTATCCGTCAGTTTTTCAGTTTGCATACGGCATGGTCGATTGCTGGCAATGCGATAAAAAAATTTAACATTTTTAGCGGTCCAAGTAAGAAATTTGCTTGTCCAAGTGAGGAAATTTGCGTTTTGTGTTTCTCACGTATTTGAAGATTGTGACCAAACGCGAAGAAATTTAAACGTCATTTTAACAGTGTGCATACCGCACTGTCCATTGCTGGCAATGCGATAAAAAAAATTCAACATTTTTTGCGGTCCAAGTAAGAAATTTGCTGGTCCAATTGAGAAAATTTGCGTTATGCGTTTCTCACGTATTTGAAGATTGTGAACAAACGCGATGAAATTTATTCGTCAGTTTTTCAGTTTGCATACGGCATGGTCGATTGCTGGCAATGCGATTAAAAAATTCAACATTTTTTGCGGTCCAAGTAAGAAATTTGCTGGTCCAAGTGAGAAAATTTGCGTTTCGCGTTTCTAACGTATTTGAAGATTGTGAACAAACGCGGTGAAATTTATCCGTCAGTTTTTCAGTTTGCATACGGCATGGTCGATTGCTGGCAATGCGATAAAAAAATTCAACATTTTTAGCGGTCCAAGTAAGAAATTTGCTTATCCAAGTGAGAAGATTTGCGTTTTGTGTTTCTCACGTATTTGAAGATTGTGACCAAACGCGAAGAAATTTAAACGTCATTTTAACAGTGTGCATACCGCACGGTCCATTGCTGGCAATGCGATAAAAAAAATTCAACATTTTTTGCGGTCCAAGTAATAATTTTGCTGGTCCAAGTGAGAAAATTTGCTGGCAATGCGATAAAAAAATTGAACATTTTTTGCGGTCCTAGTATGAAATTTGCTGGTCCAAGTAAGAAAATTTGCGTTATGTGTTTCACACATACTTGAAGATTATGAACAAACGCGATGAAATTTATCCGTCAGTTTTTCAGTTTGCATACGGCATGGTCGATTGCTGGCAATGCGATAAAAAAATTCAACATTTTTAGCGGTCCAAGTAAGAAATTTGCTTGTCCAAGTGAGGAAATTTGCGTTTTGTGTTTCTCACGTATTTGAAGATTGTGACCAAACGCGAAGAAATTTTAACGTCATTTTAACAGTGTGCATACCGCACGGTCCATTGCTGGCAATGCGATAAAAAAAATTCAACACTTTTTGCGGTCCAAGTAAGAAATTTGCTGGTCCAAGTGAGAAAATTTCATGGCAATGCGATAAAAAAAATTCAACATTTTTTGCGGTCGAAGTAAGAAATTTGCTGGTCCAAGTGAGAAAATTTGCAGGCAATGCGATAAAAAAATTCAGCATTTTTTGCGGTCCAAGTAAGAAATTTGCTGGTCCAAGTGAGAAAATTTGCGTTATGCGTTTCTCACGTATTTGAAGATTGTGAACAAACGCGATGAAATTTATCCGTCAGTTTTTCAGTTTGCATTCGGCATGGTCGATTGCTGGCAATGCGATAAAAAAATTCAACATTTTTAGCGGTCCAAGTAAGAAATTTGCTTGTCCAAGTGAGAAAATTTGCGTTATGCGTTTCTCACGTATTTGAAGATTGTGAACAAACGCGATGAAATTTATCCGTCAGTTTTTCAGTTTGCATACGGCATGGTCGATTGCTGGCAATGCGATAAAAAAATTCAACATTTTTAGCGGTCCAAGTAAGAAATTTGCTTGTCCAAGTGAGAAGATTTGCGTTTTGTGTTTCTCACGTATTTGAAGATTGTGACCAAACGCGAAGAAATTTATCCGTCAGTTTTTCAGTTTGCATTCGGCATGGTCGATATCTGGCAATGCGATAAAAAAAATTCAACATTTTTAGCGGTCCAAGTAAGAAATATGCTTGTCGAAGTGAGAAAATTTGCGTTATGCGTTTCTCACGTAGTTGAAGATTGTGAACAAACGCGATGAATTTTATCCGTCAGTTTTTCAGTTTGCATACGGCATGGTCGATCGCTAGCAATGCGATAAAAAAATTCAACATTTATAGCGGTCCATGTAAGAAATTTGCTTGTCCAAGTGAGAAAATTTGCGTTTTGTGTTTCTCACGTATTTGAAGATTGTGACCAAACGCGAAGAAATTTAAACGTCATTTTAACAGTGTGCATACCGCACGGTCCATTGCTGGCAATGCGATAAAAAAAAATCAACATTTTTTGCGGTCCAAGTAAGAAATTTGCTGGTCCAAGTGAGAAAATTTCATGGCAATGCGTTAAAAAAAATTCAACATTTTTTGCGGTCCAAGTAATAAATTTGCTGGTCCAAGTGAGAAAATTTTCTGGCAATGCGATAAAAAAATTGAACATTTTTTGCGGTCCTAGTAAGAAATTTGCTGGTCCAAGTGAGAAAATTTGCGTTATGTGTTTCACCCATATTTGCAGATTGTGACCAAACGCGATGAAATTTATCCGTTAGTTTTTCAGTTTGTGTACGGCAAGGTCGATTGCTAAGCATTGCGATAAAAAAATTCAACATTTTTAGCGGTCCAAGTAAGAAATTTGCTTGTCCAAGTGAGAAAATTTGCGTTTTGTGTTTCTCACGTATTTGAAGATTGTGACCAAACGCGAAGAAATTTAAATGTCATTTTAACAGTGTGCATACCGCACGTTCCATTGCTGGCAATGCGATAAAACAAAATTCAACATTTTTTGCGGTCGTAGTATCAAATTTGCTGGTCCAAGTGAGAAAATTTGCGTTATGCGTTTCTCACGTATTTGAAGATTGTGAACAAACGCGATGAAATTTATAAGTCAGTTTTTCAGTTTGCATACGGCATGGTCGATTGCTGGCAATGCGATAAAAAAATTCAACATTTTTAGCGGTCCAAGTAAGAAATTTGCTTGTCCAAGTGAGAAGTTTTGCGTTTTGTGTTTCTCACGTATTTGAAGATTGTGACCAAACGCGAAGAAATTTAAACGTCATTTTAACAGTGTGCATACCGCACGGTCCATTGCTGGCAATGCGATAAAAAAAATTCAACATTTTTTGCGGTCCAAAAAATAAATTTGCTGGTCCAAGTGAGAAAATTTGCTGGCAATGCGATAAAAAAATTGAACATTTTTTCGGTCCTAGTAAGAAATTTGCTGGTCCAAGTGAGAAAATTTGCGTTATGTGTTTCACACATATTTGCAGATTGTTACCAAACGCGAAGAAATTTAACCGTCAGTTTTTCAGTGTGCATACAGCATAGTCGATTGCTGGCAAAGCGTTAAAAAAATTCAACATTTTTACGGTCCAAGTAAGAAATTTGCTGGTCCAAGTAAGAAAATTTGCGTTATGTGTTTCACACATATTTGAAGATTGTGACCAAACGCGATGAAATTTAACCGACAGTTTTTCAGTGTGCATACAGCATGGTTGATTGCTGGCAATGCGATAAAAAAAATTCAACATTTTTTGCGGTCCAAGTAAGAAATTTGATGGTCCAAGTGAGAAAATTTGCGTTATTCGTTTCTCACGTATTTAAAGATTGTGACCAAACGCGAAGAAATTTAAACGTCAGTTTAACAGTGTGCATACCGCACGGTCCATTGCTGGCAATGCGATAAAAAAAAATCAACATTTTATGCCGTCCAAGTAAGAAATTTGCTGGTCCAATTGAGAAAATTTTGTTGGTAATGCGATAAAAAATTCAACTTTTTTTGCGGTCCTAGTAAGAAATTCGCTGGTCCATGTAAGAAAATTTGCGTTATGTGTTTCACACATATTTGAAGACTGTGACCAAACTAGATGAAATTTAACCGACAGTTTTTCAGTATGCATACAACATGGTCGATTGCTGGCAATCCGATAAAAAAATTCATCATTTTTTGCGGTCCTAGTAAGAAATATGTTGGTCCAAGTGAGAAAATTTGCGATATTTGTTTCACACGTATTTGAAGATTGTGACCAAACACGAAGAAATTTAAACGTCATTTTAACAGTGTGCATACAACATGGTCGATTGCTGGCAATGCGATAAAAAAATTCAACATTTTTTCCGGTCCAAGTAAGAAATTTGCTGGTCCAAGTGAGAAAATTTGTTGGCAATGCTATAAAAAAATTCAACATTTTTTGCGGTCCTAGTAAGAAATTTGCTTGTCCAAGTAAGATATTTGCGTTATGTGTTTCACACATATTTGAAGATTGTGACCAAACGCGATGAAATTTATCCGTCAGTTTTTCAGTTTGCATACGGCATGGTCGATTGCTGGCAATGCGATAAAAAAATTCAACATTTTTAGTGGTCCAAATAAGAAATTTGCTGGTCCACGTGAGAAAATTTGCGTTTTGTGTTTCTCACGTATTTGAAGATTGTGACCAAACGCGAAGAATTTTAAACGTCATTTTAACAGTGTGCATACCGCACGGGCCATTGCTGGCAATGCGATAAAAAAAAATCAACATTTTTTGCGGTCCAAGTAAGAAATTTGCTGGTCCAAGTGAGAAAATTTGCGTTATGTGTTTCTCACGTGTTTAAAGATCGTTACCAAACGCGAAGAAATTTAACCGTTATTTTAACAGTGTGCATACCGCACGGTCCATTGCTGGCAATGCGATAAAAAAAATTCAACATTTTTTGCGGTCCAAGTAAGAAATTTGCTGGTCCTAGTGAGAAAATTTGCGTTATGTGTTTCACACGTATTTGAAGATTGTGGGTTTGGGTAGGTCTATAAATGATGGGTTTTGGTTGCGCGGCGCGGGGCGCGGACGGCCTACGCAGTACCTACCTATCGTACAAAATGAATTCATCAGGTAGTGACTGGGTGAAATGAAAAATAAACTTCCAATACTATTTTTTATAGTTTTGGTAAAATCATAAATAATACTCTTATTAATATAAAACCAGCCGTAAAGTAATCTAATAAAACCTATTTTAAATTAGGTACAATCAATTTATAATTAACTAAATAAATTTATCTGCCAATCTGAGGCTAATATATTCATAATCATTTTCGACCTTTCATTTCTTCAAAATCTTTCAAGATTCTTTTTATTTTTTAATATTAATACAGTTAGAGTATGTAGATGGATTTTTTTAAACTGAATATTGTTAACAAACTTATGGAACAGGTCGAGTAGTTTGTTGGTCTTGTGCTTAGGACTCTCGCCTCGTGATCCAAAGGTCGCGGGTTCGAATCTCACTCCAGACCAGCAACTTAGTCCTATTTTCATAGCACAAGTGTTTATCTTAGTTTGAAAATATTAAGAATATTGATTTGACATGTATTCCGTGTTCACATAATATATATTAAAGTTGTAAGGTAGTTTCCGCGATATATGTTTGTCACATGCAATTATTGACATTTGCCGTTTTTTTGCGTTTTTTGACTTTTTTTTCGCACACATTTACCGTTTTCTCCGCGAGTTTACGCGATATTCACAATTTTTTTTAAAAATACAAAGGAAAACTCTTTGACGCGTGAGATTTTATAAAAAAAAATTCTTCTTCTTCTAATGTCGTTTCTATGCCCGTTAGAGTGAAAAGTCGTTTTTGCCTCATATCTTTGCGAGTTTTTCGAAATTTTGGAATTTTAAACTTGATTATGATGACGATGATTTCAGCCGTAGCTTCGCAGCAGTAAGGCTAATTTCAAATCTAAAAAATACGTTTTGTAGGGCTCAGCTTTTCACAGATGACCCTGTTTTTAGATTTTTTTTATCTTTATTTTTAGAAAAGTTATAAGCTAAACTAGACGATAAATTTGATAAATATATTCTAGCTTTTCTTATTGTTTTCCCGAAACGCATCGTTTCCCACTGGAATGTATTTATTAATACGATTTATTTAATTTTATTCAGTACCGGGAGATCTCCCGTCATGCGCGCATGCCTCGCTCAATTTTTTAATATTTTTACGTAAATTTAATTGAATTTTTTTCGAATTACGATTATACTTTTTCAAAAAATAATTGTACATACATTTTTAGTTTTCTGTTATTCCCTACGAATAATATTTTTAAAGATTGATAACTTAACTAATGTTTTTTAATATATCATTTTTTAAAATAATATTTTTCAGTACATAAACAATTTTTGCTAAATTTTTCAATTCTCAAAAGCTGTAAGAATGCGATTTATGGATTTTTGTTGGAAACGTCTTAATTGTCAAAATCTAATCTATTAATTTGTTTGGAGACTTATCCTTTTATGGTTATTTATTAAATTATAACTTGGGTCTTTTTAATTTTGAAATATTGTTAACTTCTTTATAGTATATTTATATTTCTTTTATATTTACTTTTCTTTATATATCGGAATATCTTTTCATTTAAATCATTTTGAAAAGTTTTTTGTTATTTTAAAGGCCTCAATTGGGTATATTTTATTTTATGTTATTTAGAATTTTAACAGCTTATTCGTTAAAATAAATATAACATATGTGGGGTATAAAAGCGAAGGCAGCAATATCGAAAAAAAATTAAATGTAATCATCGAGGATTATTAATTTATAATATACTGAATTCGATATTTTATATGAAATAAATTTACAGAAAACATGATTTTGGAAGGGACAGATACATAAAATCTAAAATATAGTACATTTTAAATGAGTCGATATCGGTGAATGCTTTCAAAACATTTTTTTAATTTTTTTGGACGTTGCTACCTTTGCTTTTTATATATGAGACGCCACATATGTGATAAATAAAAATATCAAGGGCCTGTTGTTTGATTAGAAGTAAGAGTAATAGTTAAGAAAAAAGCATAGTTTTTGCATTCTCTTCCAATCAAAATACCCGTTTTCGTAAAAATCTATGCTTTTTTCATAACTATTACTTGTGATCAAACAACAGGCCCTAAGCCAATTAAAATAATTCGCTTGATGAATTTAGAATTCATTGTAATAAAAGATAGAGAAAACATAATATATGTAGCAGGAGTAATGAAAAGATTGAAGAAAGAAATTGTTTGAATAAATGAGATATAGGAGTACAAGGAAGTATGTAAATTTATTTCCAGAGGGAAAGGAAGGTAGGTGGAAATGGATTTCTAGGGTTTCTACATGTAGTTTTTTTTTTACAAAGCCCTATTTGGCGTTTTTTTTAACTTTTTCGGACATATTTACGGTTTTCTCTGCTAATATGAAAGATAATGACAATTTAAAAAAATGCGAAAGATAAGTCGTTGCCGCGTGACATTTTTGTAAAATTTATTTTCTTCTTCTTATTCTTATTTTGTTGCTTGGTTCATTTCGTTTTTACCTCATATTATTTATTGTATTGTGATCGGATTCAAAATTGAAGTATGACGTTTTGTGCCGAGTCTGGCCATCTTTAGTTTTTGTATGCAATGATTGCTATATTTTTAAATTTTTTCTATCTTTATATATAAAAAAATTATAATCAAAATTTTTTTTCGATACGTGTGTTTGAAAGTTTTTTAATGAGATTTTATTTTTATTTTGACGTAAGCCGGATATCGACAATTTAAAAATTGCATATTTTTCAGCTATTTTCGTCTCAGGGATCTCTCTTTTATAGTATTAAATTAATTTTTTTCTCTCTTCGTTATTTTCTGACAGATTTGAATTTTGAAAACTGTTTTTTTATTTTGTTTAATGTAGTGTTTTTTTAAATTTATTTCTTACGTTTTTGGATAAGCCATTGTTTAAAAATAAACTAAAATATTTTTTTTATAAAAAGTCGAAAAAGATTTTATTGATATGTTAATTTTATATTTAATTTAAAAAAAAAAGCATTTATTTTTAATTCTACTTTGGATACATAATCTTTTACGTATTCATTTTATTATTATTATTCATTTACGACCTAATCTAACCTGACCTATAATAAATAATTTTCTTTTACGCACACAATGATTTTAAAACTGACAAATCTATGAGAACATTCCAAGCTTCGGAGGCACGTTTTGACCGTATAGCTGTCGTTACGGCCGCGCATCTATCGCCCCGACAGCGCAGCGGTCGCTACGGCTGCGCAGCGGTCGCATGGGCCGCGCAGCGGTCGTCATGGCGGCGCAGCGGTCGTCATGGCCACGCAGTGGCACTCACGCAAAAAACAAAAATCAAAAACCGAAATAGAAAAACCTAATTTGAAAAACCAAAACAACAAAATAAAATAAAATTCAACAAAACAGAAATATGATCAAAAACATTTTTTTTTCAAGATTTTGTAAGATCGGCCATCCTTATATTATTTTTTTTGATAATTCAATTATCATAAAAGTATAATATATAAGAAAATATTTTCTTTCACCCGAGTTTCACGGTTTCGACCGTAGTTTCGCGGCGAGACTTTTTTTATGACATCACGATCTGTAGAATTTAAAATTACCTACCTTTCTACATTTTTAGTTTTTTTCTAACTTTATTTTAAGAAAAGTTAGAAACGATTTCAATTTTTATAGATCAACTTAGACATCTGTTGAGTTTTTTTAAAAGCTCGAGTTTTCAATACATTTTTGATGTTTAGTTTTTTGGCTGTAACTCCGAAACGCCATTTTATTCGGCAATATGGCATGGTATTTTTAGCATGGCAGGCTTCAAAATTATGTTCCCAGTTTTGCGATTTTCGCCGTGGCTTTGCAATAAGGATGTTACAAAATTTTTATTAAATAAAATCTGTACAAGTTAACGTGATATATATTTCTGCGTTTTTAGTTTTTTCTTATCTATTTTTTTTAGAAAAGTTATTAAAGAAATAATTATTTCCATTTTTTCTGGGGCCAGGTAGACATCTATTGAAAATTTTTTGAAGCTCGAGATATCGGTAAATTTTTTATGTTTACTTTATTGGCTGTAACTTCTAAACGCGTCATCCTATTTTAGTCATCGATATCTCGATCGATAGGGAAATAGTTCTTCTATCGATCATTTTGAAAATAATTTTGTTACAATGGCAGACTTTAGAATTACGTCCGCTTTCATCCGAGTTTTGTGGTTTTGACTGTGGCTTCACGGGAAAAATTTTAATACTTATTCTTAAAACCACAATCTGTAGAATTTAACGTTATCTATCTTTTGGCATTTTTATTTATTTTTTATCACTATTTTGAGAAAAGTTATAAAATAAAATATTTAAAAAAATCGCTCAAAATTTCGCGGTTTTGGGCGTGGCTTCGCAATGAGGATGTAAAAAAAATTATATTTAATAAAATCTTTACAAGTTAACGTGATGTATCTTTCTGCGTTTTTAGTTTTTTTCTATCTATTTTTTTAGAAAAGTTATTAAAGAAAATAATTATTTCCATTTTCCGGGGCCAGGTAGACATCTATTGACAATTTTTTGAACCTCGAGATATCGGTAAATTTTTGATGTTTAGTTTATTGGCTGTAACTTCTAAACGCGTCATCCTATTTTATACATCGATATCTCGATCGATAGGGAAATAGTGTCTCTATCG
>JADDOH010002549.1:0-172992 GCA_016648135.1 Agrypnia vestita | reverse complement strand
GACCTCATCCTTACACCCCCACCCGACTCTAATCTCCCCCACTTTTCAACCCTAATTAGTAAGGTAGTCCTTTAGTCTTAAGTTTAGTATTAGTAATGTTACTGAAGATGGTGCATTAGCATTGAAAACGTAATAATTATTATAAAAAAACAAATAGTGAAAGTAAACAGTGTTATTATTTTTATGTTTAAGTTATAATTATAATAATTGTCGTAATAATATTGTTAGCTAACTACGTTGCGTTGTTTAGTGGTTTACTACGATTGTAATTTGATGTATGGTTTAATTGTATGGTCTAAGACAACGCGCAAATGTGTAAAATAAAACGCATATTCTATCTTTGAATACGTTATCCTTCCAAAAATTCTTCATATAATAATCGAAAACATTTACTTAAAGACGGCTCTGGCGATTTGCCTTTATGGTACAAAGGCTTCACATAATGCTTTTACGAGCCATCACAGCCTAGATTTACTATCTAGCAAAGAAGAGACTTGAAGTTTCTGAAATCAATACATAAAAAATGAGGACAGATCTAATTTATCGGCTCCTTACGGTCTTGGTAAAATAAAAAATGGCAAACTGCCAAAGATTTCGCATAAAACTTTGTTAAGTAAAATTAAAGTCATAATTGGATTAAATATTTGTTCTGCTTTTGATAACTTAAATTGAATACCTAAATGTTTGCATAAACTAAGCGTCTTACTTGGATATAGCCAAAATCCTAACTCAAATTCATATTCATATCTATAATAATTGATGCGTGATTTTGATGTTGACATATATGTTGACAAAGATTCTAAAATATTTAAAATTATATAAAATTATTAACAGCCACGAAAAAGGTAAAACAAATATAAAAGAAAAAGTCATAAAACATTTTTAACTATAGAAATGTTGGAACCTTTATTCTTTATTTGTTATTAGAGGTCTACCAGTCACTAAGGACCTATTTTTTACAACAGTAAATATTTTTTTACTGATTAAGTTTGATTTGGTTTCATTTTGTAGTCTAGGAGCAATGAAGGATACAATTCTCCATTCAATATGATTTAGAAACGTTATTAGAATAATATATTTGTTTGTTTTTCTTCTAATCTCATAATTATGACGAAATTTAAATATTCTAGAATGACTACTGTTATTTCCTTTATTTTAAAGGAAATAAAATTAAGAATATCTCTTAAAAAATAGACTTCTAAAGTAATTCATGTCTTTTTAATAATATTTTAATTCCTATTTTATTTAATAGAGATATGTGATGTATGGGAAATGTTTCACTCCAACTAATTATTCCATATTATGAAATCATTTCAATTAATTAATGGAATATAACTCTATTCGTAAGTATTTCAGGATTGTCTAAATACAACAAACCAAAATGAAAATTTATATAAGAGGTGTAATTAAATATTTAATAAATTTGTATTGTCTTGCCAATAACAATGAATTATTTCTTGGTATTACGTATTCATATATTTTCGTTTGTTCTACATACTCGTATGTATTACATATGTGTTACAGTTATATTAGAAAGTAATACGAGGTACAAAACCATAATATAAAGAGAATTTTAATTGTATTTGATATATTATATTTATTTTGCTACAGTAATTGAGTCTCAATACCTATTGTGGGATATAATTATCTGAATAAATATTTTTTTCAATAGCCTCTGAGTATATTATTGATGTGGATTTTGAAACTATGATCTAAAAGGAAATCCTAGAAGCTTCTCCAAATTTTAACATTTTTTTCAAAGGTCCTCAAAGTTAACATTTTCTACTCCCATTAGTATTCTAAAATATCAAATTGACTTATCTATAATTATTTCATCCTTTAATTGTTGGAGACATTTAACTATTTTTCTGTATTTTGTCTTACCAAGCAATTATGTCTCCCTGTTGGATGACCAAATAAAATAAAATAAAATAAAAATAAATAAAAACTTTGCGGTCGCGCCGTACAAGGTATCGATTCTTGCGTGACTATTAATTACGAAGAGGAAAAATAATTTGATTATACGAAGAAGATTGGGTACTATCATGCAAGAAATCATTTCAAGGTACAGAAATAATCCTACAAACTGACCTCAATGAAACTTTGTATCGAGTGTATGAAAGAATCAGAATGAGAAAGATGGAGATTTTATATAATATGATATACCAAATAGTTTTTAATTTTAGTTTATGTAGAGCATTTATTTAAGTTTGGAAGTATGTATACTAACTTGTTAATGAGAACAATTAATAACAAATGTCTCTAGCAGAGACCAGTGCAATATATGATGTTCTTACAATGGAATTGGTGAACGTTGCATTGTAATGAGTGATCACTTAAGTTAGCTCATATAGGTTGTAAGCCCTGAGCCATCGCATAGGAGACTTCCATTCATTTTTCTCATATATAAATAGCTTCGTCTCTGCGAGACTTCTATAATTTTATTAAAAATAATTATCCTTAATTAATTAATAATAATAATATGTCATACTATGCCGAGGATTATTATATGATACATTATATAACTTACACAGAGGGGCGATTATTTTAATCAGCACAAACACAGAAGCTAACATTTTATTATTGGTTTACCCATCACGATCACTTATTTATAAATGCATAATCGCGATGAATCTCTTCTTCTGTTTTATCGATATTATTAAATTAAGGAATAATTTAAGAATACTAGCAGTTAAGCAATTGGCTATTACCGATTGCTTGCTGCTAGGCCCTGAGGGCGGCTGTCTAGGCCGCTGCGCGGCCGATGGTACCCGCTACGCGGCTATTGATGGTCGCTGCGCGGCCATTGCTATTTGCTCGCTGCTTGACAACGTGATCGATTATAGTAGCCGCTTCGCGGCTGGTAGTGACCGTTGCGCGGTCATTGGTGTCTGTTATCGGCTGTCGCCAATGGCAGATACCAATGGCGGCTAAGGTGGGCGATTCGCAGCCAATGGCCTTGCACTAAATCTAAAGAAAGATCTATCATATACAATTTCATCGTATTGATTCTTAATGCCGTTGTTCTGTATGTTCTCATATTATTAATGTTCTTATCACTTCCGAAACACGAAATTCTAACCTGAAAGACATGAATATGACCATTAAATATCATACATAATTATGAATTGCGCGTGATTCCGTGATCTAAAATCCGCGACTTGATAAATTTCATTCACACATATAACATTTTTCTAACTAAAAGTAGCTTTTTAAAGCGATAAATAGTTTAAAGAGAAAACGTAAATATTTCGCTAACATAACTACAATATCGCCCAAGGTGTCTCTTATATAGTAGGACGGGGATAAATATTTTTCAGATGCGAAAAATATTTTTCAAATTTGTGCAGAATGTGTATGTAGTTAATGTTAATTACTTTCATGAAAGTCAAACGTTTTAAAAAACGTAGGTGAGATATATTGAAAAAAAACGAGCGAGCTTTACAGTAGTCGCATTAGATGTGCAAACATTTAATTGAGCTGCAACAGAAATTAACATCAACATTTTAAAACGTTAATATCTATATATTTATTAATTAGTAAATATAAGTAAAGAAAATGTATGTGCAATTATTTATTATTAAATTTTGCCGGACTAGGTACGTACCATATACCTACCATAAGCATTTTTACTTAGAAATGTGTTCGGTCAATATATGTTTTTATTTATTTTCATATATGGCGGTAGTCTGCCGCTATACATATTGTATTAAAACTTTGAATAAATATTTAAAAATAATCACATAAATTACATAAAATTTGAGAATGTAAATCAAAAGTTATTGTTTACATTAATGTAAAAAAATATATTTATTGGATAGTTTCGAAGGTAGATGCCAAAATATATCAAAGTTAAATCCACGTGCTTGACACTAGACGCGCAAGATATTTACAAAATCAGAAGCGTTGAATGTTGGAATTGTGCGTCTTCGCTGTGATGACACTTGCTGGACATTGATTTGTTTACAAATGATTTTTTTTCCATCGCGCGCGCTCATTGGTCAAATTAAATTACGCGCGCTTCCCCAGCGTCTTATTTCCTCTTACGCATTTTTTTTTTTTTTTTTTTTTTTTTTTTTTTTTTTTTTTTTTTTTTTTTTTTTTTTTTTTTTTTTTTTTTTTTTTTTTTTTTTTTTTTAAATAGAGATGTGAACACGGAATACGTGTCACATCAATATTCTTACTATTTTCAAACTAAGCTAAGCGCTTGTACTATGAAAATAGGATTAACTTGCTAGTCTGGAGTGAGGATCGAACCCGCAACCTTTGGATCACGAGGCCAGTGTCCTAACCACAAGACCAACAAGCTACTCCCCTTTCCTTTCCATCCCCTTTCATGAAATCACTGCCACAGATTGCAGGAAAGCGAGAGGAAAGATGTTACACATCAAAAATGCAAAATTTATGACACTTATCTCCCTAACTGTCGGCATTTCACCCAAAGTGAAAAGAATATTTTCTATTCGAAAGTGAATGAAGAAAACTTCTCAGAATTTTTTTCTACTAGATACAAGATACGATATAGATAAGATTTTTGCGATACTGATAAGAAAAAATTGTAAATATTTTTAATGTTTATTGCGCGATTAGACATAATTATTAATCTTCATCAGGACGGAGAAAAAACAGTTTGCGTCTATTTTGATATAGGAGTATCGAAACCGGTAGAAATAGAGTTACTAGTTAAGTTGTGATGGTCGACATAGAGGTAGATTTAATAAATTTAGTAAATCTTAGAATAATAATATTCAAAAAGCCAAGTATGGACATCAAAAATATATTTCTTCTGGTTTGAATCGTTTAAAAGTAAAAGCCTGATATATTTCTCAAGATTCTATGTATTACAAGAGGCTAACAAAATATTGAATATTCAGCTATACAAGTAATATTTTCTTAGATCTTTATTATACCATAGATATAATTCTGTGTTAAATTAATATTGTTTGCCAATCCTAATAGACTCGATCTTGTGAGTAGGTGCGAACGAGCCTTTATTATTTTTGAATAGGAACAGCAAGTCTCGCGTGTAGCGAGTGCTTTACCATTATCTTAACGAAACGGACCAATCACAGGCGCGCTTTGCCTTCGACGGGTTGAGCCGGAGGCGACCGTCCTGATGGCTGAATCCGGCCAATGGCGAGCGCCGGCGGTGAGGTCATCGGGCATAGGATGAGTCACTGCACTAGCGTGGATTTCAGAGGTATGGTGAAATCATTACTATAAAAGGAGCGAACTCGATATACTCAGCCCCCTTCAGTTCGAGACCAGACTTGCGAGCGGGAGCGCTGCCCAACAGACTACCGACGGAGCCCTGAGTTCCAGAACAGCATTTGCGGACGGAGTTGCTGCCCGGACTTATGGAGGAATCTACCATTCATCAGTACCAGAGAGGATCATACCGCCACTGTGTAACAGCTAAGGAACACATTTATATTATCTATCGATTAATTATTTTCACTATCGAAATGTATTTATTTTGGGAATATTTGAGTTCGGAATAATTGTGTAATTAAATATCACGATTGCTTGTGTGATATTGGTTCAAATCGTACGAGAATTCCTTCCAAACGGATGTATTTTTATGCAAAGCGAATTTCATACCGTTTATGCTGAAAATTGAATACACGGAGTTCTATATGAATTACTTAGTAGCATTATAATAATTACTGTATTGCGTAGGTATTGCGCAATCATTACACTCGGTCTACAACTAACTCTTTATGAATCGAGTACCTCGGTATATTCAGCTTAATAAGTGGCTTCAGAATGACGAGTAAAGGACAGAATGGGGAGATCTAACTAAAGATTGGGGATATCTGGTTTGTGTTAGCCTAGCTGGCTGAGGGGTGGATGATTGCCGGCACTTGGGCGTGGAACCCGCACAAGCCCCTGCAGGGCCCCTTAAAGGCGGGGTCCTCCTTGTTGCTCGGGGTCGTCAATAAACCGACCACCTAACCTCATCTGGCGCAAACTACTTAAACCAACAAAAAGGTTCCCTTTGTCTTTGGAAGGATTTCCATGCTTGAATGCTGTAAAACCTTGATAGAAAACGTTAACTTCTATTTCGTCCTCTGTAAGAAAGACAGGGCCAGAATAAATATAAAAATCATTCACTCATATGGAATAGCTGGGATATTATAAATATGTTACTAACACTCTAACATTTGTCCAAAGTAAATGTTGCAAGATGCAGAATCGTGGGACGCCGCTCTGAAAAGGCATAATGAGATTGCACAATAATTTGTAACATCGCTGACTATGCCCGCAAAGGAGGCTAATGTCGTCATCAATTCGTACCAAAAGAGTACATGATTCTTCAAACACCGGCCTAAAAGAAAGGCGCCTCAAGACAACACACATCATCAGAAACTCGTACCAAAAGAGTACGGCCTTCTCAATTATAAGCCTAAAAGAGGGGCGTCACGGGATCACATCTCGTAAAGAAGAGATAGAGTCTCGGGATGCAGTAAGTTCCGGAGGAACAAGGGGGGCCGTTTAGTCACTTAGGAAGTCGGCCACCGGGTTTAGGCGGGCGCGGAGCCTCTACCCCTCTCAGCAGAGATGCTGAGGGTTTAAAAAACCAAAATTTAGCATTCAAAGAAACTATTATTTCATATAAACTCACGGGCTGTTGTAGAATCCTTTCGAACAAACCATCCCCGAGACCTTATCTACTTATTTATAAAGAAGTTTCGCTTCAAAAATGTCGTATTTCGTAAATAGCAAATATATGTATTATTTTCTCACGCAACTAATATGAACAGGTTCATACACGTCTAGGACGAAACCATTCAAGGTAAGAATTTGCTAATACAAAGTGTTTATAATTATTAATTTCAGTGGTATTTAATATGTGTGAATTTTTCCCTTTGCAACGTTCGGACAATTCTACTGGTTTGTCCTCAAATCGAAAATGTTTTATTTCTAATACATGAATTCTTTCTAGTGTACGTATTTTTATTGTAACATAAATGTATAGATTATTAGGTTCGTTAGATGTTTTTATTACGTAATATTATGCAATTGTTTCCACACTGCTCCTATAAAAGAATTTGAAGTTATTACGATACACAACGGGGTCCTTCATCCATTAGACGAATCATGTGCCAATTCAACGACGTATTACGAATAGTATATATTGTATTTATCGAGATTTAGTCGCATTTATTATTTCTAGTGAGGTTTTTAGTATTGGTTCCAGGCGCCATTATGAGGCGGAAATAGTTCATATTCATAGCCCGACTGCAATAGGTATTTTTGTCGCGTAAGTGGTAGCACTTTTAGAAATGTAACTATGTTTTATGTTTCGTCCCTGACGGACAGGATGGTATAGCTGTGGCTATTTAGGTAATATACTTAGTAAATGCAAAGGGCATTAGGTATTTTCAATATAGTATGCGAACCCAAGATGTTAGAAATATTTTAGTTAATATTTTTAGTTAATTTTGCATTCAAAAGCTAAATTTTCACACAATAATTATTTCCAGTTAATAATATATATTTTAGTTAAATGTATAGTTAGCACAGGCAGAGTATTAATATTGTATAGAATACATTATTTTTAATATTTCATAGAAGGTATAATATTTTATTCCGCGATCCTTTTATAGTTACAGCGTATCTGTCGACTTCAGCCGTTGCCACCCGCGCCATACAACTAATTTCGCTAACATCATACGGCAAATGATTTTATTCATTGCAATGAAATTTCTATTATTTAAAATTATTTTCCACGACGTATTTTTGACGGGTCACCCCATAGGATGCCCACTATCTACTAGGATTCATCACATTGTTAGCCGCGGCCAGGAGTTGGCAAATTAATTGAATATAATAGCTAAAATTTAAAATTCAACTCGCGTCAACTATTTTACGACTGTATAATATTTTTCATATAACAGAAAACATCTCTAGAAAATACCGTCATTTGACGAGGACCCACTATCTACCTGGATCATCACAGTGGTGCCGGTGACCAGACAGGAGCGTATTCGTTGGACTCATTTGCATAGTAATAAAATCATTTTGGTTTAGTTAATATTATAAATGAAAGAAAATATTTGATTATAAAAGCGGTTTTATTTAAACAATCGCGGACCACGGTCCGTGACATCAAAGAAAAAAGATTGAGCATTTATGTGAACCACGTACTGAGATTTGTAGACAAACGTGATACTAGGTATTAGAAATTTCTTTAGGTTGTTTGTCATATAGATAGTTGGCATTTTTATTATTTAATATTTTGTGAACGAAAATTATTGTAGTAATTTTGGTCCTTGTGATATATTAGTTTGATTTTGGAATGCCTGTTTCTTTGTAAAAGTATTGCTCCATTTTATAGAATATGTGATTTATTTCATATCTCATTCATTTTATGTGGTTTGAATTCAAACGACTCACATTTGAAAAATATTTTTAATAATTGTATGAAGAGAATATATTTGAATGCGATCTCACAAGTATGCCACCGTCACAATCTAAAAAAGACCATCGGGATTTGCGGATCGCAGTATAACAAATATGTAGTTAAGATTCAAACGATTCACGTTTGAAAGGTTTTAATTATTGCATTTGTTTTCTCGCAAGTATGCCACTGTCACGGCCTAGGCCGTCGGGATTTGCGAATCGCAGTATAACAAATATGTAGTTGAGATTCAAACGAATCACATTTGAAAGGTTTTAATTATTGCGTTTGTGTTTTTGTTTCGCAAATATACCACCGAACACGGCCAAAGCCGCCGGGTTTGCGAGCGCTGCGTGTTGGAAAGACCGGCGACGGTTTCCCTATATAACGCGAGCGGACACGTTTCGGCACAAGCGTGGAAGATGCGGCAGAGACCCGAGACGTTTGAGGGTTTAAGGTTTAACAAGTTCGACCTTCGCGCTCGGGCTAGTACGAAAAGACAGTTAGCTACGCCGAACGGATTCGCACGGCGCCCGAAATGCAAAAATATACACCTGTATTACGGGCAGATCACCGCGACAGATTTCAGCGCGCGCCACGGAGGGTTTATGATAGCTTAAAATTCGGTTTTAATTTAATTTCTTATATTAATATAAACTAATAATTAACCCACGCTAGATAAAATCTGTTCAGTGGCAAATATTTTCGCTTACGAGTTATGCAATAGTAATTAATAATAATAGCAGAAAAATATAAAAGTAAAAATAAATATAAAAACCGGATAACAATTTAGTAGAAAATATAAACACGAGAATATATGAATCTAAAAGAAAAGAACATTTGATATATATTTTATTTTATAAAAAAAATTATAAATCCGATGTTTTATAATATTTACTTTTCTCTTTCGGTTATGTACTTTTATGATACAAATGCAAAAAATATTTTAATAACTATCCGTCTGGTTTCATAATTAAAAATTAATATAAATTAATTTTAATAAAATTAAGGTTAATGTAAATTAAATAAATCCACACTTGTTATATATTTGTCTTATGGATATTAAAAAGGGTTTCTATATTTGAAAAAAAAAAAAGATCTTTAAATTCAGCTAAATTTTTACAGATAATAATTACACAAAAAATTAATTGATTATAGTATTCTTACAAATCTACTTATATTATTTGATAACTTTCACGTGCATGTTTCGGAGATACCTTTTTATCGTCAAGGTGTTATATTAAAAATTGTCCTAAAAAAATAAAATGTCAATCTACAATGTTGCTGAATTAATTGAAAAAAAATAATAATTTCCTTCATTGATTTATTATGGTTCTTAATTATTCTAATTATCTAAATGTGTTCTTAATTGTTATACACAGTTATATACGGTTCTGGTTATTCAAACTAATTATAATTTCTTTGTTGTATGCAGGATTGATAGACTTGTTCGTAATATAAACACAGACGCGTATTGTTGCACGAAATAATTATTTGAGTTTCTTGTTTTGATCTAAAATTATTTTGATTTGAATTACAAGAATAAAATTACTTCCATTTTTATTTACAAGACGGCCTGGCATATGAATTAAAATGGTCATACTACCGCCATCTAGCGGAAATCAGAGAAAGTTTTGAGCCTTCGCTAGTATTAGTCTATAGGAAGCGGTAATAGAGAGCGCAATATATATATACTCTTAGTAACGAATAATTAAAAATTGGACTTGTTTTTTTTTATATATATTCCTTTGTTTCGCTTCATTGCAACGTTAATTGAAATTGTTTTATCTTCATTAATAAATATTATATTACAATATACGTTGATATAGCTTATTTATAGGCAGAGTAGAAATAAACATCTCACTACTTCAAATTTCGTACGTATCTATATAAGGATTGTTTTAGTTTTAGGCGCAATCTTCTTGGAAATAATACAAAAGTAAATCCGGAATTAACGATATGTGAGTTTCTTCAAGTTTTGAGAAATCGTAACGCTATGATTGATAAAGCATTTATTGTTTTTACTATACATTGGGTGTATGTAGAAATCCTTTTGAATAGTGATAAAATAAAATAAAAAAGAAATTTTTCAGGAGAGCTTTTGAATTCTTCTGGAACATTTTGAAAAAAAAAAAATTTTGAAAATAGATTTTTAGTAGATTAAATAGTAGTAGCATAACGAAATCATTAGCTTCATCCACCTTCATGCGTCGTCGTGGCATTACTTTTAGATTGAGGTAGAAAGGTTGGACGTTTGGATCTTGAATAGATTCCAGTCGTATAGCAAACCGAATTATACGTTAGGAATTCTTGATTCAGTTACACACATACATCTTCTGTGGGTATCAGTGTTGGTGATGACTACTACAGCTAGTACAGATATTAGGGTTCACCTCTTCTGATTTGTAACAGTGTACTTCGTTAAACATGTTCGCGTTGTTAAAGGAACACTTAAAAATTTTATAATGTTATGTTACATATAAGTATGGGGATGATGAATACGGAACATATTAATAAAGTTGTTTTAGGTTTTCAATAAGTTTTGGGAGGAACGATATTACAGTTATACGGAGGAGTCGCGCCTGATTATTTGACAAACGCTTAACAATTTGGGGGAAGACAGGTTAGTAAGGAATAGTTATGGGAAACTTTTCTTGACATCTGGATGCACTTCTTCTACAAACATGCGTCGTCTTTAGATATCACTCTTGAGGGTTGGCTGGAAAGTTAGTTGAGACGGATAATAGTTATATATACTTTTACGTTCTACAATTATCGAAGGGTTTGTTCCTATCCTTTTCTTCCTCTTCTTCTTCTTCTTATTCGTATATGCTAACGGTTATATATATATTTTCTTTCCCCTTTTTATTTATATTGACTTCAATAGCGTCTTCTTCTTCTTCGGTACGAAGGTTTTTTTTTTATTGGTTATGTTCACTCTAGTCTTCTTCTTCTTTGAATACATACCGTTTATGCTTCTCTTCTATAAATAGCAATTATTACAATACGTTGCAACTACTTTTTCGTCTTATGGTATATCTTTCGACTGCTTCTCTACTTTCTTCTTCTTCTTCTTTTTCTATAACTACATTCATTTCGTCTTCTTCCATTTATCTTATACTTTTCGACTGTTTTCTACGTCTTTTCTTCGTCTTCTCTTCTTCTTTACCTTTTATTCTTCTTCTTCTTTTCCTATTACTAAATTATTTTCTTTTTCTTTCTTCTCTTCTCTTTCTTCTTCTTCTTTTCATATTCTCTTCTTTCTTCTTTCCTATTCGCTTCTCCACTTTCTTCTTCTTCTTCTTTTCCTATAACTACATTCATTTCGTCTTCTTCCGTTTATCTTATACTTATCAACTGGTTTTCTTCGTCTTCTCTTCATCTTCTTCTTCTTATTCTTCTTCTTCTTTTCCTATAACTTCATTCATGTCGTCTTCTTCTGTTTATCTTATAATTTTAGACTCTTTTTCTACGTCTTTTCTTCATCTTCTTTTGTTCTTTACCTACTACTACATTCGCGTCTTCTTCTAATTTTATAACATTCGACTTCTTCTTCTTCGTCTTTATCTATTACTACACTCGGTTGTGACTTTTCTTCTTTATCTTATGCCTTTCAATGGATTCATTTTCTTCTTCTTCTGTTGTCATCCACTACTTTTGCGGCTTCTTCTTCTTCTTCTTCATCATATTACACCAACAATAAATTATGGCAGTCATTACAGAATACGTGGAATATTGAGGACAATTGGCTGTTTCTACATAAGAGGACATGTATTGCGCATATGAATAGGGTTCATAGCTCAGATGGGGTACAAGAGTTAATTTTGTCGCGGTTTGCAATCATAGTAGGAATATGCGGTTGACTATTCACTCGGTTAAAACAGGACGAAACGAGTTAGAAATAGAAGAGTGTGTATAGTTTGGGGGAAGGGTTTGCTCTTTATATTAGGAAGCTGGTTGTTAAGTTTATATGAATAGATTGTACATTAATTCGTAGGTTAACATAATTCTGGAACTTCAGATTTATCGTAGCTCGCATTTCATAGGAGAAATATACAGTTAATATTTACTCGGTTGAGTTGGTTTGTATAGCTTGAAGGGGATGTGGGGAGTGTTAGTGGGAGTATATTCTGGGGGAAGGGGGGCATATGCTGGGGAAAGTAGTACAGAGTTGCGAGGTGGTGAACACTAGGAGTGTACCATTGTAAGGGAAGCAAGGAGGATAACAAAGTGGGGGAAGGGGCGTTCCTTTTAAGTGTTGATAACAGGATGGAGCTTGAGTGGTTAGCAGACACAATGATGAGATTACTGAGGCATTCAATCGATTATGAAGAATCGAACCTTTTCAGTCAATTGAATAAATTAGATACAGTCCCTTTTGCTTTCAAATCTTATATTTATATTAGTTGTACACTTTTCATTTGAATGACAGGCAGATGGTTTACAGTAGCTTTAAATACGCAAAAAGGATTCCATTGAAAAGGAATTCTACCCTAATAGAAATATAGTACGCGGAGAAAGGAAAGAACAACGATTTATTTTAAAAGGAATTTTAGAAACTCTTGATAAGTATCACGAAATATACTATCCTATTGGGTTATTTAGCAGATAGGCTCGATCTGATAGATCATTCCTCTCTCTAAATAAGGGGGAAGCTGTGATGGTCGACATAGAGATAGATTTAATAAATTTAGAAAATCTTAAAATAATAATATTCAAAAAGCCAAGTATGGACATCAAAAATATATTTCTTCTGGTTTGAATCGTTTAAAAGTAAAAGCCTGATATATTTCTCAAGATTCTATGTATTACAAGAGGCTAACAAAATATTGAATATTCAGCTATACAAGTAATATTTCTTAGATCTTTATTATACCATAGATATAATTCTGTGTTAAATTAATATTGTTTGCCAATCCTAATAGACTCGACCTTGTGAGTAGGTGCGAACGAGCCTTTATTATTTATGAATCGGAACAGCAAGTCTCGCGTGTAGCGAGTGCTTTACTCTTATTTTAACGAAACGGACCAATCACAGGCGCGCTTTGCCTTCGACGGGTTGAGCCGGAGGCGACCGTCCTGATGGCTGAATCCGGCCAATGGCGAGCGCCGGCGGTGAGGTCATCGCGCATAGGATGAGTCACTGCACTAGCGTGGATTTCAGAGGTATGGTGAAATCGTTACTATAAAAGGAGCGAACACGATATACTCTGCCCCTTCAGTTCGAGACCAGACTTGCGAGCGGGAGCGCTGCCCAACAGACTACCGACGGAGCCCTGAGTTCCAGAACAGCATTTGCGGACGGAGTTGCTGCCCGGACTTATGGAGGAATCTACCATTCATCAGTAGCAGAGAGGATCATACCGCCACTGTGTAACAGCTAAGGAACACATTTATATTATCTATCGATTAATTATTTTCACTATTGAAATGTATTTATTTTGGGAAGATTTAAAATCGGAGCAATAATGTATAATTAATATCACGATTTCTTGTGTGATCTTGGCTCAATTCGTACGGGAATATCTCCCAAACGAATATATTTTGATGCTTGGGGATTTTCATACCATTTGTATTAACAATTGATTTTACGGAGCTCTATAAGCAGTGCGTAATAGATTCATAATATTGTCGACGCGTTATGTATTGCATAACCAGATATCAATCCAAATCGTACGAGAAATTCTTCCGAACGAATATATTTTAAAGTATGGGGATTTTCAAACTATTTTTACTAATAATTGAATACACGTAATTCTATAAGAAATGCTTAGTAGCCTTATAATAATTGTGTTGCATAAGTATTGCGCAATCCGGTCTTCAGCCAAGTCTTTATGATTTGAGTACCTCGGTACATCTGGCTTAACAAGTAGCTTCAGAATGACGAGTAAAGGACAGAATGGGGAGATCTAACTAAAGATTGGGGATATCTGGTTTGTGTTAGCCTAGCTGGCTGAGGGGTGGATGATTGCCGGCACTTGGGCGTGGAACCCGCACAAGCCCCTGCAGGGCCCCTTAAAGGCGGGGTCCTCCTTGTTGCTCGGGGTCGTCAATAAACCGACCACCTAACCTCATCTGGCGCAAACTACTTAAACCAACAAAAAGGTTCCCTATGTCTTTGGAAGGATTTCCATGCTTGAATGCTGTAAAACCTTGATAGAAAACGTTAACTTCTATTTCGTCCTCTGTAAGAAAGACAGGGCCAGAATAAATATAAAAATCATTCACTCATATGGAATAGCTGGGATATTATAAATATGTTACTAACACTCTAACATTTGTCCAAAGTAAATGTTGCAAGATGCAGAATCGTGGGACGCCGCTCTGAAAAGGCATAATGAGATTGCACAATAATTTGTAACATCGCTGACTATGCCCGCAAAGGAGGCTAATGTCGTCATCAATTCGTACCAAAAGAGTACATGATTCTTCAAACACCGGCCTAAAAGAAAGGCGCCTCAAGACAACACACATCATCAGAAACTCGTACCAAAAGAGTACGGCCTTCTCAATTATAAGCCTAAAAGAGAGGCGTCACAGGATCACATCTCGTAAAGAAGAGATAGAGTCTCGGGATGCAGTAAGTTCCGGAGGAACAAGGGGGGCCGTTTAGTCACTTAGGAAGTCGGCCACCGGGTTTAGGCGGGCGCGGAGCCTCAACCCCTCTCAGCAGAGATGCTGAGGGTTTAAAAAACCAAAATTTAGCATTCAAAGAAACTATTATTTCATATAAACTCACGGGCTGTTGTAGAATCCTTTCGAACAAACCATCCCCGAGACCTTATCTACTTATTTATAAAGAAGTTTCGTTTCAAAAATGTCTTATTTCGTAGATAGCAAATATATGTATTATTTTCCCCAGGAATTAATATGAACAGGTTCATACACGTCTAAGACGACACCATTCAAGGTAAGAATATGTTAATATAAAGTGTTTAAAATTATTAGTTTCAGTGTTATTTAATATGTGAATTTCTCCTCTTTATGCCGTTCGATTGATTTTATTGGGTTGTTTCCAAACGGAAATGTTTTATTTCTAATACACGAATTCTTCTGGTGAACGTATTTTATTGTAACATAAATGTATAGATTATTAGGTTCGTTAGATGATTTTATTACGTAATATTATGCAATTGTTTCCACACTGCTCCTATAAAAGAATTTGAAGTTATTACGATACACAACGGGGTCCTTCATCCATTAGACGAATCATGTGCCAATTCAACGACGTATTAAGAATAGTATATATTATATTTATCGAGATTTATTCGCATTTATTATTTCTAGTAAAGGTTTTAGTATTGGTACCAGGCGCCATTATGAGGCGGAGATAGTTCATATTCATAGCCCGACTGTAATAGGTATTTTTGTCGCGTAAGAGGTAGCAATTTTAGAAATATAACTGTGTTTTATGTTTCGTCCCTGACGGACAGGATGGTATAGCTGTGGTTATTTAGGTAATACATTTAGTAAATGCGAAGGGCATTAGGTATTATCAATATAGTGTGCGAACCCAAGATGTTAGAAATATTTCAGTTAATACGTATTTTTAGTTAATTTATCGTATAGAACAATTTCTGATAGTATAGAACATTATTTCATATGAAAAGTTGAATTTTAGTAGTAGTAATATTTCTGTATTGAATATTTAATTTTTAACAACTGTATCGCTACATCATATGTTTGAAGTCGACCGGTTGCATCCTGTCGCTCAATCGCGCGCGCTCACATATAAGAATAATGAAATATTTGATAATCCAATATATTGTATTTTGAACGCGACGGTTTGCTACTTACTAACCTTCATTATTTAGTAGGACCCACATTAGGGTCATCTTACATCGTTAGCCGTGAAAAGAATATGATTTACATTGATTTGCAATGGAATGATTTGTATTATAGATTTGCTTCGCCTTATATATTCAACACACACCCCATGGGATGTCTAACTCTGGTGCCGGACCAGGAGCTATACTAAATTATTATTAAATGTATCAAGGCCGCGATGCCCTACTATCTACCTGGGTCATCACAGTGGTTGGCCGCAACCAGGAGATCGAAATGAAATAATATATAATAGTAAATTCAACTCGCGTCAACTATTTTACGACTGAATAATATTTTTCATATAATAGAAAGCATCTCTAGAAAATACCGTCATTTGACGAGGACCCCTCTATCTACTATCTAGCTGGTTCATCACAAAACTTTCCTCTTAAAATTAATTATTAAAGATATTAGCATTAAAGTGTGACATGACAATTTATGGTTTCATCATATATTGATAAGGGGGAGGGGAGGGCGGAGTGGGATGTAGGATTAAGATAAAGGAAAGAAGTATGGAAGTATGTGGGAACATAAATTAAGTCAACTAATTAGGGTGCGGTTGTGAAGTTAATTTTTGTTTAATGTCCCGAATGGTCGAGTTAAAAATGTCTATATGGTTGTAGTCAACGTTAAATGAATCATAAATCAATCTTATAAATATGTGGAGAGTTTCGTTTATCTTGAAGTAATCAAAATCGGTTTAGGGCCATTTTTAAATTCTGCATAACATGCCAATGTCCTTAGGTTTTCACGGTTTTCACAGAATCTTGTGTATACTAAGTACTTAAGTATTGCAATACTTTACCTACACACACTCATCACACCAGCCCTGATGATCGACCCTGCATTGGGATCCGAAACGTTGGCCAGAGAGGTCACATATACACGGCAGAATATCCCAGAAAACTATACACAGAATATTCCATGCCTTTGAGACTAAGTCCGTGAGGCGGATACTGGATGTATCGCATGGACCATGAAGCACATAAACATCCCTATCCTTCAAGCATAATTGATTATCGAAAAACTTACATAGTCTTGTATACTTGTATACTTTTAAGTTTTAAGGAAGAGCCGCGACAGTCTTGAGTAATTCGTGATTCCACCAACAGTTGAGAGAAAGTGAGCAAGATGACAGTAATCTAAAATTATAAATATTATTATTAATTCGTTTCACACCAAAAATACTGGGTAACTATAGCAGGACCACCAGGAAACCGCAATGAAGGATGAAAAATATGACTAGCGTAATTTGTAAGTTTGATGGCAGAGTATCCGAGCAGAGTAGCTGGTAAAACCAAAATCTCTTAATGACCTCATTATCATCTTGGGCCCTTTATCCTTGGAATTTTGGAGGTCTAAAGACTCGACAATGTGGTTCCATATTACACACACAATGGTCTCGCGATACTCCGGTGCTAGTCGGACCAAGTAAGGCCCAATCTCATGCATACAACATCCATTGGGGTTTCCCACAGGCCGCCTTCTGGCATTAGCAAGATGTGACCAAGACATCTTAATTGAGATATATCTATATGTAAAAGTAGCGGCTCTAATCTAAGGATGTCGTTTATGTCTGTACTTTTCCCTGGGTCCCGTATTCTTAATGTTTGACATTTTTTTAAATGTTTTATAGTTCATACATGTAGAATATCTTGAATCTGATTTTACAATACCTAAGTTACCATAATAGTAAAGTTTAAAACAATCAAATATTTATACTTATTGATATGAATCCTACAATATTTATCTCTTAAAAGCCAAATTTTAGAAGGTTATCTCTCACTGCTAATGATTAGAGTATTTTTAAATCGCTTTCACAGTAAATTAATCCTTTATATTTAATATAAATAACTTATCTTGATTAAAATTATAATTGCATATATTTCTCATTTGTCCCTGAATTCTATTTACAATTCAAACACTGCAATTATACAAAAGAATTATGGAATATCATTAAGGTTTGAAGCAGAATTTAATGGTATATTAATATCTCTTAACGACAAAATAACTTCGGTCCAACACATTCCATTTAACTGCATCAAAATATTTATGCCATCACAGTTTAAATAACAATCTAATATATTTTATGTTTCATTAAGCAGAACTTTAATACGTCCACTGGGTTCTACTTTATAATTGCTTTTTCTCATTTTGCACCAAGTTAAAAGGTAAGTTAGGTGTAGTCATTTATAAAATCAGACAATGGTCATTAATTCATTAATACATAAGGTAAAATACCTCGTAAAGTGTAGCTTTGAGCAATTCCATCTAATATTTCATGCCACACTCTGTCCACTGTCCACTTCTTACACAAAACATACCCACGCTTCCAAGTTTTACACAAAAATTACAAATATATCACCGTCTCGAGTTGATGGCAGACTTGTTTGCGGATGTAAGGAGTGGCGATTCGTTTCCATGTGCAGCCATCAGGATTTCTTATTACACCAATATGTATTGTATGTGTGTATATACAATACGGCCAGAGACACGTAGAGTTTAAAATGACACGTAAGTAAAAAATAACATGTATTCCAATTACCTTTACTTTTATTATTTTTAACATTTTATTAATTTTTCAATTTCAGAACAAAACTCTATTATATTTAAATGTATTAAATAGATAAATAAGAAAGATAAACAGAAAAATATTTATATTATTGATAGATTTGGCGTTTACATTGAAGAGAATATTCATTATCATCACTCAACTGTGTGAATTTAATAAAATTTTATATATTTTTTTTTTCGCTTCTTAAGTTTCAAGAGAAACAAAATCTCTTATCGACAGGTGAAGTATCTTTTAAGCCACATCGCACACAAAAATACATAAAATATTATTAAACTCACATATTGGTAACAAGGTTAACATTATTATTTAATGATCAAAATAATATTTGGTTACCAAGTTGCAAGAATAGAAATAGATATTATTTCACCGGACTATATGTATAAGTCTGAATTCTTTCATTATCTCAAATGCATTTTACAGAAAAATTCTTATTACCGTTCCCCGAGTCGAGATTGAAATTTTTAGGTTCATTTCACGGTAGTTACAAAATATTTTCGATATATAGATTTTTCTGCATTTATTTTTAATTGATTCATCTAATTTGTTTTAAAAATATAGTCGGACATTTGCAATTATATATTTGTCTTTATTTAAGAAGTGATGTGTACATAATTGCACTATTTAGATTTATTATTATGACCCATTATAATGGGGTACATGTATTTGTGTTGTTATCATGACTTGAAGAATAGCCTAGAAAGGTGGAGAGAGATCCTGGAGAATAATTGCCTAGAAATTAACAGGAAAAAGACAGAATATCTGTACCTGCCATTTGTGGACATAAATTCTGTAACGCCTTCAATGCAACTGAACGGGAAAACATGAGCCAACTGTGACGCATTTAAGTATTTGGGCTCTCTCATTCACAGAGACAGAAGATGTGCAGCGGATGTTGACCACAAAATAGGTGTGGAATTGATTTAATTGGATCCGTAATAGGAATTTTGTGTGATCCGAAAATACCTAAAAAGTTCCTCGACATTAAACCAGAGGAAGACCCGAGAACTCCTGGATGACTCAATACTCCAAAATCCAACAGAGAAACGGCCTCGATGAAAGTGATGCCCAGAAACGTAGAAGATACATCCTGAGAACGAGAAGAACCTACCTAGGCAATTTTAGGAGTTGGGGCAGTGTAAGGAAGAAGAAGTGGGGTACATGTCCTCTAAGTACTGCGGAAGATGGGGAACTATTATAACGCTGCCCCTTAGACTTACGAAAATACCGAGTGAACATCTGAGAGCCATTTCACAGCACATCACACACATAAACGGCTCGTTTTTATGTCAGTAATGTGAGCCACGGGATGATGCTGGACATGTCGTTGACGGTTTCATAAACTAAAGAAAATGACAGCCGCGATATACAATTTTCGAAAATGAAGAATATTAAATTAAAATAAAATTATAAACATATGATTAAACTAATCGTAAACTACGATTAAACTATAAATATATCTAGAGTTGGCAAGCGTAAGTACTTACTACGCCGATAAAAGGATTATACCAAAAAAAAATATTCGTGTGTTCATTATTTTGTGTTATATCTCTCCGACACACTTACATAGAATATCAAGAGAGACGAGTATTTATTCTCCAATACAGATATATGTATTGAGAAAAAAAGATGCCTTGAAAAAATTATTACTTAACCTAAAATTGACTTGCGGTGCATATGTCTACCAACTCTAGGTAAATATGTATGTGAACATGTATTCTATATTTATAACGTTTCAATTCTTTGGTTTTAACACATCAGTTTTACCTCAGAAATGGGTTAAAATGCTTGAATTAAATAAGTTCTAATGTATTCTTGTATCTACACTGTTAAAAGTTCTCATTCAAAAAACTCTCGATTAGTATGCTTGTGCAGTAAGCATTTACATATTTACGATTGTGCTAGATATTTATGCTCATCTATCATTTTGGTGACACCAGAAATGTAGTTCGTGATTATTAAAGTCTTATAAATTGTTTATGTCAATAATAGTTCATGCCTAACGATTATTTAGATTACATGCTTTCTGGAAACAACTTCTTCGTATGACATAATTAATTATTCCGTTCTCATTCATCGCTACAGCCTTTTGTTCTACAAAACATTGCAGTGAAGCCTAATGCAACGTAAACATAGATCTTAATGCTTCTAAATGCATCTGTTGCCGTTGCGCTTAAGCCATCTATTTACGTTTACAACAAGATTCATGTGCGATACTACCTCTCAATGGATACGTATTTATAAACATTCAAGGAAGTCCGATGAAACACATCGTTAAAATAAACTTATAACAGTGCATAAAAAATCAAAATAAATCTCTATTGTTGAAAAGTTTCATTGTTTGTTAGTACTTAAATTCCTTTAATTAAAATTTTTTTTTCCGCCCATTCTAAATTTCATGAATGCCTTCTTGAATTCACGTAGTTCAATAATTCATAAATGTAGTTCACTCAGTAGTTTTATATAATATTATAAAGTAATAAACAATGTTTATATTCTTTTGAAAAACCTTTAGATATTGGTAGCTAGACTTTTTACATTATTTTAAATTGTAGGAAATAAATTTTAGATAGTAAATTGAACATAATATTTATATAGTAATTTTTTTTAAATTTTCGGTCCGTGCATCCTTTCAATTTTGTGGTACTCTTCTAGGCCTTCTTTGACTCCAAGTTGTGCCGAAGATAATCTTTTCTAGACTTTGTCACTTTGATATTTCTATCATAATGTGGCCAAAAAATTTTACTCTTCTAACTAATGTACACTACCGCAGATAGAGCTTGATGTGGCTCAATATATTTCAGAATCCTGGCTGTCCACGGGATACGTTTTATTTTTCAGCAGCTATATATTTGGAATAATGCTTGTGAATTTTCACAAATATATGTTTTTTCATTAGAAATAACGTCAATATACTTTTGCTCATTTCAGTAAAAAAAATGTTAAAAATGTATTGTAAAAAACTATTACAAATTATTTAAGGCTTCAACCCCGGTTCGGCACGCCCATGCGTCCATGGCGTTCCTCCAATGGCAGAACAAATGATCAGCCGTGAACCGGTGCCCTGCAAATGTGGTTGATCTTCAACTGTGCACACAGCTCTGAACAAACAAAATGGATCACTTTCAAGCGACTAACGACATTCATCTAGGTCGAGCCATTTACGGAACAATGTGGAGCCACCATCCGGCGACTCGGCGATACAGTTCAGTCACAATAACGAATATGCTCCATCCATCATTCCCAATAATGTTGCAACTAATGAGTCCGTAATGATCTTTGGGATCCGCTTCGAATTGTTGCATCTTGTCTTTAGCCGAGATGGGTCAAGATGCTTAGAGCATGAACGCTGTTAAATATTAAGACATTTTTTGTTTATGTTCTCAAATGTTCACAAAAACCATTACACGTGTAGAATAATACAGTTTTATTATTCATAAAATGGGCAGTCAATACCAAGGTCACATTTCTAACCAATATGCCTTTTCACACAGGGATAGACCGAGAGAATTTAGCGCCGAACTCTTCTACCCTGGTATATTTCTCTAGCTTAGTCTAAATTCATACATATCCAAACAAACGAGAAAATGATCCGCCCGGGTCTGTTACATTTTGATCGCCATTTTGAAATAAGTGGATATTTAATGATATTTTACAAGATATCTACCGGATCAATTTTTCAGAAATAATTATTGATATCAGATAACCTCGGAAGTTTTCGTGCATACATAATTAAGCTTTTCGTTTATATATTGTAAAATTATAATATAGTTTAGAGTTTTTCTAGTCAAGATTGAATATTTAAAGTACATTGAAATTTACTGAAAGTTGTGTCAAGCGACCCTACAAAATATGTGACTATCTGCCTAAAAGAACACGCTATAGTCTCCCGGAAAGACGGTCGAACCCCCGATTAGGTCAGAAGGTGACTGTTTTAATGCTGGAACAGATTAGTTATTCTTTATTTTTGATAAATATTTGTGTTGTAGTGACGTGTGATTTGATTATAATATATTATTTTTTATATAATTATTTTCTTACTCATTCTTATGTTTTTTATCAAAATATGTATTACTCTTTGCTGTATTTATAAGCAAGTACTGGCTGTATTTAAATTTTTCGTTTGTTTTAATTCTATGTAGTTAATTTTTTATTTAAACAAGAGAATATTAAATTTATCTCTCAACGTGTCGCCAGATCGTGCAACCGCAACCTCCGCATTTTTGTCAAATTGCGGAAAGAAACACAAGTGCCGAAAATAAATTATGCTGTGCATTCGTTCGCTTAGTAGTAGGTATATAAAATTATTTTAACGTTCTCATGTTTATCGATCGTAAAAATACCAAAGTTTTCATGATATCGATCAAATCATTTATGTAGGTAGACCTTGCATTTAAGGACTGTACAAAAACTTTTAAATATAATTCTATATATTAGGTTCTTACATATGAAATTGACGTTTAGTATGGGAGGAACATAAAGCCGATTTTTTTTTATTATAATATATTTATTTAATCAAAGTATGTACCATTGCTATCTATGCACTTTTGCCATCTCATAGGTAGTTCATCGATCCCTTTACTAAAAAAACCATTCGGACGGGAATCAATAAAATCTTTGAAGGCGGTTTGGACTGCCCCATGGGAGTTGAATTTTTTCCTTTGCAAGAAGTTATCCAAATTTCGAAAAAAAATGGTAATCTGTTGGGGCAAGGTCCGGAGAGTACGGTGGATGTCTTGGACATTCCAATTGAACCTCCTCTAATTTGGTAGGCGTCTGTTGTGCAGTGTGTGGTCTAGCGTTATCATGAAGCAGCAGTGGCCTAGAGCGATAACCAGCCTCGGTTGTTTAGCAGCTAGCTTTTCCATCATGGTTTGCAGTTGCTGACAATAGACATCTGCCGTAATCGTCTGGCCAGATTTAAGAAAGCTGTAGTGAACGACACCAGCACTAATCCACCAAACGCTCACAAGTAACTTTTTTGGAGTCAATTTTCGCTTGGGGCATGGTTTGGCTGGTTTCAGCCAGGGTTCAGGCAGGGTTCAGCCATTGCGATGAGCGCTTCTGATTATCGTACAGGATCCAATTTTCATCACAGGTAATGATTCGATTTAAAATCCCTTCATTATTGTGCCGGTTGAGTAATGCAACGCAGCAGTCAACGCGCGTTTGTTGATTTGCTTCATTCAATTCGTGAGGTACCCACCATTCAAGCTTTTTCACCTTACCAATTTGCTTCAAGTGGATTAAAACAGTTTTATCACTAACATCGCAGCCTGCAGCTAACTCGGATGTGGTTTGCGATGGATCCGCTTCCACAATAGCCTTCAATTCTTCATTATCAACTTTGGTCTCCGGCCGTCCACGGGGCTTGTTCTGCAGGTCGAAATTTCCAGAACGAAAACGTTGGAACCAAAAACGCACTGTGTTTTCTTTTGCGGCACCGTCGCCATACACATCATTAATCCTTCGAGCCTTTTCTGCAGTACTGGTGCCACGGTGGAACTCGTACTCGTAAATAACGCGATATTTCAAGTTTTTCATTTTGTAAACTGAGTGACGCAAAGAAAAAAACAATTGAGGAAAAAACAAATGAATTATAATTTTCAAAACACAAATACATGAGTAAATAGCTGTATAAATTTGGATTTGGAATTCCTAACCAAAGAGAAGATATTTGAGATCAAATTTGCCCGTACGGCAAAACCTCAATTTCATATGTAAGGACCTAATATTTTATAATCGGGCACATTTCTATTGAACTATATTCTCAGTACTATGACTACGCATATCGCTATTAACCTATTATTATAAATAGATTAAATAAATGAAGGTACGTTCTTATTTATTAAAATGTCATGTAAATATTGTATACATCAAATTAATAATTCTAATAAACCTCTAGAATCTGGTGACATAATATTAAAACCGTTACTGAATTTAAATATAAGTTTAAGATATTTAACCTACGTACCGGTGCACATTAATTAATAAAATAAAGTTTTAGGAACAAAACAAAACAAAAAATTGTTTTATTTTATAAATAATCTTAACGATTCCTTATAGAGATCACTTTTTATGAAAATTATTTCAATCATAAGAAATGGGTAAAACAAATTATTTATCGCTGCGCAGGAATTTCGTGTAATTTACTGAAAGGAAATTCATTTAAAAAAACTTAATTTGTCAACCGCAAACGTAGCCTTCCGCAATCCTGCGGTATTATGAATATAATAAATTATGAATTTCCGCAATGCAAAAAAAGGTTATTTTGTATGCGATCTGAAAAACGACACAAGGCATATTTAATAAACTCGAAGAACTCCACTAGGAAGCATACGAAATTTTGTAAGGTTTAATTTACTCAGACTTATCATTCTATCTCAGGCCAATGCAAAGTTTTATAATTAATAGTGGTCTCTATACATGGTTGTAAAATATTTATCAAACTTATTAAAATAGTATTCAATATTAATATACGTCAAGTACTAAATCATTATCGATGCTTAAGATCAAAAGAATTTCTACTCTGTTTATTGAAAAAATTATAAGCATCACATTATAAAACATATGGTCATTATACACACTTTTTTATCAAATTCTATATTATTAATAGTGCAATAAAAAATAAGAAGCGCCAAAAATAATTTCATTGTCATGCGAGAAACTAAAAACTGCATCAAACTGAAGTCATTTTAACACCAAATTTATTAATCAATTAGAAAGACATATAGAAAAATCAAATGAACGAAAAAATATTTGGCTGCTATCGGAATTCGCACCACTGATCTCTGTCCAATCCGTGGCAGGCGCGTTATCCATTTACGCTATAGCGGCCTTGTACATTTCCGTGAATATATCGACCTTATCTGTAAGTTTCATTTATTAATTGATATATAATCCATTTTTAGAGCAATCCACTTTTTTCTGGTACGGTAGGCACAAATTACTATGTGTAACTGCCTCTAGGGGATGCCAGAATAAACCATTAATTCATTTTTTATTTTTGGACACATTTGATACAACATACATATATTATATTATATTCAAGAACACATTCTCATTGTGAAGTTGCAATTTTTTCAGAACAAAATTCTATGAAATTTTAAACCAAATTTATTTGCCAATTAGAAAGACAAACCGAAAAACCAAAACAACTAAAAAGTATTTGGCTGCTACCGGAATTCGAACCACGGATCTCCTTCCTATCCAGCTGCCCTGGATATTTCTTGAATATAATGAAGTCATTTTATTTAAATATTTTTATGGTAGGAAATATTTGGTTTTAATAGGTAGATAGTAAATACTAGCCTGCGATATAAAAAAAACACATACATACGGCGTAATTATTAATTTTTACGTAAAAGTACAAAGAGCCAAGGAAAGAGCAATTCTGGGCATTTCTCTGAGCATTCTCCACCAATCAGATGATCCGTTTTCGTAAATATCTATGCTTTAGACGAACGCTTACTTTAATCCAACTTGAAACAACCGGTCCTGAGTGAAATAAGAACAAACGAGCGGGTGAGAATAAAACTAGGTGGCCGACATAGCATGAACTGTCGCCAACTTAAAGTGGGATTGTGGCCAGAATAAGTGAAGAAGGTGGAACGGGGAAATCCTGCAGTGGCATCAGAGTCTGAGTAGGCGATGCAGAGGCCGCTCACAGATAAACTGGACGGACGATATCATTGCATTGTTGGAGGACAGCAGCACTGGACCGGAGATAGTGGAAGGCAAAGCGGAATCCTATATATTTATAGCAACGTACGCAATAGGTTGAAGAAGAATAAGCAGATAATGAATTATCTTATCTCAGTAGGTAATCTTAAATTTTAAGGATGAAATCTTAACAAAATATAAGTACTAATCACATTCTTTTTGCCTCTGATTTCTCCATAACTGCTGCAAAAATACATAAATCAAAATGGTTTTAATATGACGTATAAAAATGATTACCTATGTTTTATTGAGATTTTGCGCCATTTTATTGGTTTGATACTGTATAAATCATCACTTGAAATAAAATAGAAACATTGTTAATAATTGTGATATTATATTATATATTGTAGTGATCCTGTTAGATAGAGGGTCTTCCTAAAGTATTAACGATGAATTTTGTATTAATAATTTATTTAAAATGTCGATGCTTACTCGTCGCGAGTTGATATTTAATTTTAGCTATTATATTCAATTAATTTGCCAACTCCTGGCCGCGGCTAACAATGTGAGGAATCCTATGGGGTGACCCGTCAAAAATAAGTCGTGATAAATAATATTAAATAATATAAATTTCATTGCAATGAATAAAGTCATTTGCCGTATGATGTTAGCGAAAATAGTTGTATGGCTCGGGTGGCAACAGCTGAGGTCGACAGATACGCTGTAACTATAAAAGGATCGCGGAATAAAATATTATACCTTCTTGAAATATTATAAATAATGTATTCTATACAATATTAATACTCTGCCTGTGCTAACTATACATTTAACTAAAATATATATTATTAACTGGAAATAATTATTCTGTGAAAATTGCGCTTTTGAATGCAATATTAACTAAAAATATTAACTAAAAATATTTCTAACATCTTGGGTTCGCAGACGAAATCGATAATACCTAATGCCCTTTGCATTTACTAAGTATATTACCTAAATAGCCACAGCTATACCATCCTGTCCGTCAGGGACGAAACATAAAACACAGTTATATTCCTAAAAGTGCTACCTCTTACGCGACAAAAATACCTATTGCAGTCGGGCTATGAATATGAACTATTTCCGCCTCATAATGGCGCCTGGAACCAATACTAAAAACCTCACTAGAAATAATAAATGCGACTAAATCTCGATAAATACAATATATACTATTCGTAATACGTCGTTGAATTGGCACATGATTCGTCTAATGGATGAAGGACCCCGTTGTGTATCGTAATAACTTCAAATTCTTTTATAGGAGCAGTGTGGAAACAATTGCATAATATTACGTAATAAAAACATCTAACGAACCTAATAATCTATACATTTATGTTACAATAAAATACGTTCACTAGAAAGAATTCGTGTATTAGAAATAAAACATTTTCGATTTGGAGACAAACCAGTAAAATCGTTCGAACGGCGCAAAGGGAAAAATTCACACATATTAAATAACATTGAAATTAATAATCATAAACACTTTGTATTAGCAAATTCTTACCTTGAATGGTGTCGTCTTAGACGTGTATGAACCTGTTCATATTAATTGCGTGAGAAAATAATACATATATTTGCTATTTACGAAATACGACATTTTTGAAGCGAAACTTCTTTATAAATAAGTAGATAAGGTCTCGGGGATGGTTTGTTCGAAAGGATTCTACAACAGCCCGTGAGTTTATATGAAATAATAGTTTCTTTGAATGCTAAGTTTTGATTTTTTTAAACCCTCAGCATCTCTGCTGAGAGGGGTTGAGGCTCCGCGCCCGCCTAAACCCGGTGACCGACTTCCTAAGTGACTAAACGGCCCCCCTTGTTCCTCCGGAACTTACTGCATCCCGAGACTCTATCTCTTCTTTACGAGATGTGATCCCGTGACGCCCCTCTTTTAGGCTTATAATTGAGAAGGCCGTACTCTTTTGGTACGAGTTTCTGATGATGTGTGTTGTCTTGAGGCGCCTTTCTTTTAGGCCGGTGTTTGAAGAATCATGTACTCTTTTGGTACGAATTGATGACGACATTAGCCTCCTTTGCGGGCATAGTCAGCGATGTTACAAATTATTGTGCAATCTCATTATGCCTTTTCAGAGCGGCGTCCCACGATTCTGCATCTTGCAACATTTACTTTGGACAAATGTTAGAGTGTTAGTAACATATTTATAATATCCCAGCTATTCCATATGAGTGAATGATTTTTATATTTATTCTGGCCCTGTCTTTCTTACAGAGGACGAAATAGAAGTTAACGTTTTCTATCAAGGTTTTACAGCATTCAAGCATGGAAATCCTTCCAAAGACATAGGGAACCCTTTTGTTGGCTTAAGTAGTTTGCGCCAGATGAGGTTAGGTGGTCGGTTTATTGACGACCCCGAGCAACAAGGAGGACCCCGCCTTTAAGGGGCCCTGCAGGGGCTTGTGCGGGTTCCACGCCCAAGTGCCGGCAATCATCCACCCCTCAGCCAGCTAGGCTAACACAAACCAGATATCCCCAATCTTTAGTTAGATCTCCCCATTCTGTCCTTTACTCGTCATTCTGAAGCCACTTATTAAGCTGAATATACCGAGGTACTCGATTCATAAAGAGTTAGTTGTAGACCGAGTGTAATGATTGCGCAATACCTACGCAATACAGTAATTATTATAATGCTACTAAGTAATTCATATAGAACTCCGTGTATTCAATTTTCAGCATAAACGGTATGAAATTCGCTTTGCATAAAAATACATCCGTTTGGAAGGAATTCTCGTACGATTTGAACCAATATCACACAAGCAGTCGTGATATTTAATTACACATAATTATTCCGAACTCAAATATTCCCAAAATAAATACATTTCGATAGTGAAAATAATTAACCGTAATAGATAATATAAATGTGTTCCTTAGCTGTTACACAGTGGCGGTATGATCCTCTCTGGTACTGATGAAGGGTAGATTCCTCCATACGTCCGGGCAGCAACTCCGTCCGCAAATGATGTTCTGGAACTCAGGGCTCCGTCGGTAGTCTGTCGGGCAGCGCTCCCGCTCGCAAGTCTGGTCTCGAACTGAAGGGGCTGAGTATATCGTGTTCGCTCCTTTTATAGCAACGATTTCACCATACCTCTGAAATCTACGCTAGTGCAGTGACTCATCCTATGCGCGATGACCTCACCGCCGGCGCTCGCCATTGGCCAGATTCAGTCATCAGGACGGTCGCCTCCGGCTCAACCCGTCGAAGGCAAAGCGCGCCTGTGATTGGTCCGTTTCGTTAAAATAATAGTTAAGCACCCGCTACACGCGAGACTTACTGTTCTGATTCATAAATAATAAAGGCTCGTTCGCACCTACTCACAAGGTCGAGTCTATTAGGATTGGCAAACGATATTAATTTAACACAGAATTATATCTATGGTATAATAAAGACCTAAGAAATATTACTTGTATAGCTGAATATTCAATATTTTGTTAGCCTCTTGTAATACATAGAATCTTAAGAAGAAATATATCAGGCTTTTACTTTTAAACGATTCCAAACAGAAGAAATATATTTTTGATTTCCATACTTGACTTATTTGAATATTATTATTTTAAGATTTTCTAAATTTATTAAATCTATCTCTATGTCGACCATCACAATATAACATATTATTATATGTTATATATAATATAGTGTTATATATATTATGATATAACATATTAACAAGAAGAATGTTACCGTTCGATAAAGATATTTTATTGAGATGAGATATATTATTAATGGAATCGGCGTTAACTTTATAGAGATTATTCATGATGATCTTTAAAATAGATGGAATAAAACTGTATTAATTCTACTTGAGATTAATTATTTATTATACAACTTGAGGTTCTGTCAGTCTCGAAATTCGAATAGTAATGTAATACTCTTGTATAGTTTTATCCATTTTTAAGGTCTAATGACGCATCCATAATTGGATGCAATTATTTATAGACCATGGATCCAAGGCTCAATAATAACTAATAAGCCTTTTACTATTATCAGCATTATTTCAGTTGTGTGGGAGTTTATTATAATATTTTAATGATATTTAAGTAATATAATTAATCGTACGAAATCTAAAGAAAAATAAATATAAATTATAGTTAACTCAATTTATTTATTATATCGTAAACGAGATTAACCTTTTATTGTTAATCACGAATTGTCAATACATGTCAAATGAGAGATCATACTTCTAAATAAAGATCAATGTGGTGTTTTCTGTAGTTGCGTGTGTAATAGATAGGATGTGATGTGTGATATGTCTCAAGATAATTGTGTTTTGCTGACTTGTTTTATATAAATTTTCAATATTATATTTACAATCCTAGAATACATCATTTTTCCCCCTGTACGCTTTTCATGATAATTTAAAATTTACAATTACGAAATAAATATGTCTATATTTATTCCATCTTAAAACACGTTATTCTAAAAACTTTAATTACGTTTTCTTTTAGGAAAACTTCACCGGGTTTTCAATAAAAATTACAGCGAGGTTTTCTTTACATTTCTGCATATTTTTTTCACATTTCCTGTTCACCTCGCATACCTACCTCAACTGTCTACCCATTAAGAAATAAGGAAAATAATTACATTTGCCCGTAACTGTAAAATAACGTTTACTTCCATTGTATAAGATTTTCAAGGGGAGTAAAAGTTGTAGATATTTCCTTGAAAAATCTCATTTCCTGAATTTTATGCTGCAGTCCATAAATGCACGGGGCAAGAAAATTAAAGTACAGTAATTGCATCCATCGTAATTACATTGTTAAGTGACGGTATTAGAAGTACATGAGAAGGAATGCACTTGAAACTATTATAAACGTTGAATTTTATTTGCCGATAAACGCGTGTGTGATTTGATTTTTTATTGTAAGTTATTCGTTTAGTCTCCATTTTCGTAATCATTTTCAACATTAATATATTACCAGCTATAACTCTTAAAAAATTACGTACTTTTATTATATAGTTAAGGCTGAGAGAACAGCGCCATCCAGAGTAGCGTCGTCTTGATAACGTTAGTGACGAACATTGTTAAATACAGAATTTTGATTTTTTGCTTCTTTATTATTTGAACCGTTAGTTAACGTTAGTGACGGAAATTATTATGTAGAGGATTAAACATTTTTGAACGTTATTTTAAACACCTCATCATTATTTGTGCCATCTAGTAGCGTTAGTGACGGAAATTGTTTCATAGAGAAATATATATTTTGGTAAGTGATTAATACCAACAACATATGAGATATTGTAATGGATGCATTCATTACTTTTAATTTCAGTAAACTGAAATATTTAAAGAAAATCTAATTCAGAGTACTATTACATTAAAAAATAAAAAGTCAATATTTTCATTTTATTAATAAAATTTTTGCAATTATACTAATTTTGAAAACGGAATGAGATCACCTATTGGATTCCAGAATGTTAAGAACGGACGTCAAAATTATTATTATTGGGGATTCCAAAAAATATTCGTATTTATATATGCGTAATGTCTTCAAAGTACCTACCTATTTTTATGTTTATTTTAATTTTAAACACTACAACAAGGCCCAATTACTGTAGCGAAATATATCTGACAAATACCCATACTTGGTAAAATCACACAGTTACATTGTGACATCATCGAGAATCTAACCCAAAACTCCCAATATGAAAAACTACTATCATGCCAATTGGATCTCAACACTCATAATTTTACTTTGCATTCTCGATTATTGTTTTAATAATAGAAGATAATATTTACAAAACAAAATACATATTTACAGGAAGTTCATGTTACTCGTGTAACAAACTGACTACATATCTTTACTTAAAATATGTTTGCAATTAAAATTATTTAACTTCTTCTTCAAATGTAGCAAATTTATTTTGTGGTAACATAATTATAATTAATATAAATTAACTTTGTTTAAAACCACTTATTTATTGAAAAAAATCAACATGTTTCAAAGCCAATGGCTTCTTCATCAGGAAAACAAAAATAATATTTAAAAATCGAAGTATAGATCAAAAGTTATATATGGAAAATAATAATATAAATTACCTAATTAATATGAAAATAAATTTAAAAGATTACTATTTGCAAAAAGGACCTGATTATTTATAATATTCAATTTACTATTTACACTCTTTCTTATTTCCAAAATTTCTAATTTATCAAATTGTGATTCTGTATAATTTGTATGTAAAATTTGTAAACCCTTATTAATATCAAAAGAATGACCCGTAGCCAAAAGATGGTTAGCAAATTCAGAATAATATAATTATAATAATATAATATCACAATTTGATAAATTAGAAATTTTGGAAATAAGAAAGAGTGTAAATAGTAAATTGAATATTATAAATAATCAGGTCCTTTTTGCAAATAGTTATCTTTTAAATTTATTTTCATATTAATTAGGTACTTTATATTATTATTTTCCATATATAACTTTTGATCTATACTTCGATTTTTAAATATTATTTTTGTTTTCCTGATGAAGAAGGCATTGGCTTTGAAACATGTTTTTTTTTCAATAAATAAGTGGTTTTAAACAAAGTTAATTTATATTAATTAAAATTATTTAAATTTAATTACGTATTCAATTTTTGTAACCCGTATTCACTCTAATAGGTGATCACCTATCTCGGAGAATATATTGTGTTAATTTATTTATAAACTAGTTGTTCGTTCCCGGTGTTGCACGGGTTAAGGTTTAAGTTGAAAATAAATTTGTGGGAAAAAACCATTGAGTCCATTATTTCGCAAAGCCTCTGATAAAACAATGTTTCCATTAAATCAAGACTGGGATGGATAGGATGTCTAGGGAATAAAGTTGGCATATTTTTTCCATTAGGAATATGTATGCAAAATTTGGATCCAATTGGTCAAGCGGTATAGATCTGTACCGAAAATATATTTGAGGGAGGAGATAGGTTAAAGGGGGAACGGGAAATGTCTATATTACCCGACTAGTTCTAAAGAATAAGTATACAAAATTTGGGTCAGATCGGTCAAACGCAACAAAATTGCATGGAAAATATATCAGAGGAGGGGAAGTGGGGTAAACGGTGAGGGAGGAATGTCACCAATGTTACCCACTGGTTCCCTAAGACTACTTGTCAAAATTTGAGTCAGATTGGTCAAACGGACTAGATTTGTACAGAAAATATATCGGGGAAGGGGTAGAGGGGAGGCGAAATTGTCGCCTCTTTTATTGTTTATATATTTATATAATTATATAATATTATAAAAATATTACCCGCCTCGTCCTTAAGAATAAGTAGATATGCAAAATTTGTGGCAGAGCGGTCTAACGGTACAGATTTGCATGCAAAATATGACAGAGGGAGGGGGGTAAAGGTGGCGAAGGGAAATGTCACCTATGTTACCCACCGGGTCCCTAAGAATACGTGTGCAAAATCTGAGTCAGATCGGTCAAACGGTACAGATTTACATTGAAAATATATCAGGGGGATGGGAAGGGGTAAATGGGGAAGGGGGATGACGCCCTTGTTACCCGTCGAGTCTTAAAGCATAAGTATGCAAAATTTGAGTCGAATCGGACAAACTGTCTAGATTTTTTAGAGAACAGACAGACAGAGTTTTATAGGTATAAATGTTGCTTTAAAAACGCCAATAAAAATAGTGATATCTCATTATCAATGGCGACATCTGTACTGGTTTATGAGAATGACAAAGTTTTCGACTGCAAGTGGAAGTAGTGAAAATATAAATTACATACGAAACAAAGTATGGAAGTTAAACATATTGTAGTGAGGCGTGAAATCTACTGAATGCTGATTACAATCTAATAATGTCACGCAAAGTAGAGTCAGTCATCCGTAACCGCAAATTCTTGAATATTACGCACACAACGCAGAGTCAGTTATACGTGACCGCATTCTCTCACTCGGAGAATCTATGACATTCCGTTATGTAGTTCTACAACTCACCAATTCTAGAAAAAAATTATTTTTATCTATATAACACTGACAACGTTTCATACTGTTTTCGATAAAACTGTATTGCAAGACTGTTTTCGATGAAACCGTATTGCAAACCAATATTTAACCACAATATCAACACTCAGAATAACACATTAGCCCAAATGATCTACCTTGTAATCTACCCGAAAGATTACAAGGTTAACGAAGGTTAAGAACGTTAAAACACGCCATATTACCCCAGAAAACACAAATCAGATGATTCTATACACTCGTATATTATCTTCTTTGATTGTTCATTAGACAAATCTACGAAAGTCATCACTATAACAATAAAAAATAATTTAATTTTGTATACGAACGAAATGAGAAAGCTCTTAAGCCATGTATTCACTAGGGGACAAATCGCGAAACATTCCGCTCGGCATGTCGCATCAACATCTACGCTCATGTTTCGGGGACAATGACGCGGTCATTTGACGTGTACACACCGGGACTCGCATATCTTGTCGCGGAAATGTCACCCGATGAGGTTATGTTGACAGCTGCGGTATCTCATTTGGCGAAAACGGGGTTCCGCGCAATTCGAAATGTTTTTTTGGGTCGCAATTTCAAATTAACGAGGTTTTACTGTAGTAAATTGAATATTATTAAAAACAAGGTCCTTTTTGCAAATAATTATTGTTTTCCACACGTCGCGGAAATGTCGCCCTATGAGGTTATGATGACATCTGCGTATCTGCGTAATGAGTTTATCGAAACGTAAGAGGAGAATGCGAAATTATTTACTGCAAAGAGAAAGAAGGACGGATATTCTATGCGATCTTCGATCGATGCAGCTCGATGAGTTCAAGAACAATTTCGTTTCCCCACACTGTCATCTTGACAGATACAGCGCATGCGTATTCACTTGTAAACATACCACGTGGTACTGACGCTCCGCTTAATGTTGCAGTGAGCTCGCTCGGGTACCGTGCGCATGGCAACGTTGCCACGGCACGTAGAAATGCCGCGCTATGTTGTGCGCGATGTCGCGGAACAGTGCACGACGTTGCAACGTCACGTAGACTCTATGCCGCGCGTGCTGTTGAGGGACAATTTGTCCCCTAGTGAATACATGGCTTTAGGTATACATATATTTACTGCTAAAACAAAAATAATTTTTTTTGAAGAAGCAGCGAAGTTTTTTTTTACTAAGAACTAAAAATTTTTTCTTAAAATATCACAAAGATGAAAGCTAGATAATTTTTAGGAAACAGAAGGATTTATCATCATAACAAATTCATTTCATCAAGAATACCGAAGATTCACATATTTGACAGGCAGTTTTGTGCTTCGACCAGGATCCCTAAATATTTTAAATTCCACTTTAACTCCAACTAGAAAGCCAACACTTTAGCTTTTCTATGGACTCTTTTATTTTTTCAAGATTTAGAAAGAGCGTTTTCAAGTTTTTTATAGGTTTTAAAAAAAAAATTCTCTATAACTAGAAAATGAAAAATGAGGCTTCCATTTAGAATGTTCTTAGGTTTTCACGGCCACTCAGAATCTTCAAGTTTGTGTTTACTGGGGTATTATGCCGTGTTGTTACGACCTTTCGGGCCGACGTTTCGGATCCCATTGCAGGGTCCTGGGATGATGGACCCTGCAATGGGATCCGAAACGTCGGCCCGAAAGGTCGTAACAACACGGCATAATACCCCAGTTAACACAAACTTGAAGAGGCTTCCATTTGTTTATAATGTTTGAAATCATTTTATATACCTACCCATATAGTATATCTTTATTTTTTATGATAAAATCTGGTGGTATTTATTCAAACATACCAATAAAATATATTAATTTGAGAGATCGACAGATTTACAGCCGAAACCGAATTTTGGCTTCTATTCTGGTTTCGATCAAAACCGAAAATGAAACTGAAACATAATTAGATATGTTAAAATTTACATTATACCCTGAAATAAAGTATAATTTTCCTAGACTTATAATAGTTCATTAGGTTAAATTACATAAAAGACATCAATTGAAATAACAAAAAAATATTTCGACATTTTGTCTTGAACTACTCGTACTTAACTTATTTTGATGAATTAAATAATGAGATTTTTTAGCATTCTTAATACCGACTTTCCCATATAATAAACTAGCTGTTCGTACCTGGCGTTGCACGGGTTAAGGATTGAGTTGAAAATAAATTTGTGGGGGGAAACAAAGGTTTGATTCGAATGGCATAGAACGGCATGAAAATATAACAGGGGGGGGAGAAAAGGTAAAAGGGGAGGGAGAAAATAAAGCCTATGTTACCCGGCGAGTCTTAAAAAATAAGTTTCAAAATTTTGAATCCGATCGGTCAAACGGTACAGATTTGCATCGAAAATATGTCAGCGGGAGGAGAAGGGGTATGAGATTAGGGGGGACATATTGCCTATGTTACTCGCCGAGTCCTAAGGAATAAGTTTCCAAATTTTGAGTCCGATCTGTCAAACGGTACAGATTTGCATCGAAAATATGTCAGGGCGAGGGAAAGGGGTATAAGAATAGGGAGGACATATCGCCTATGTTATTTGCCGCGTCCTAAAGAATAAGTTTCCAAATTTTGAATCCGATCGGTCAAACGGTACAGATTTTTTTTATATATTTTTTTTTTAATTTTTAAAAAAATAGAGATGCGAACACGGAATACGTGTCACATCAATATTCTTACTATTTTCAAACTAAGCTAAATGCTTGTGCTATGAAAATAGGACTTGCTAGTCTGGAGTGAGGTTCGAACCCGCGACCTTTGGATCACGAGGCAAGTGTCCTAACCACAAGACCAACAAGCTACTCTGCATTTGCATCGAAAATATGTCAGGGGGAGGGAAGGGGTGTGAGAATGGGGTGTACATATCGCCTTTGTTACTTACCGAGTCCTAAAGAATAAGTTTTCAAATTTTGAGTCCGATCGGTCAAACGGTACAGATTTGAATCGAAAATATGTCAGGGGGAGGGGAAGGGGTATGAGAATAGGGGGGAAATGTTACTTATGTTAATCGCCGGATCCCAAAGCATAAGTATGCAAAATTTGAATCGAATCGGACAAACCGTGTGGATTTGTATAGAGAACAGACTGACAGACATTGAGTTTTATAGGTATAGATAGCTTCGTCTCTATGAGACATGAGTAATATATCTTAATTAATTGTGTGTCCCTGGGGATAAAATCCAGTATTGTGTTTGTAATTTTAGCATCCTAAAATATTGGGATGTCTTTTTTATCAATATATCATATCTTCAGGTGCGGCTGCACCAAGCCAATTTTTTTTTTGCAACGTCCCTCACCTGCAAACGAGAATACATTGGCATTGACTCACTAAGGAAAAACTATTGAATGAATAAAAACATGAACCAGACACATGAAGTAATGAGACACATAACCACTGATTATTTTAACATAATCTCTAGGAAGTAGGCGTACACTATAATTACTAGCTCTATCTATCAAATATTGCATACGTAACCTTCACATTAACAATAGGCTTCAGACATTTACTGGGGTAGTGACAACTTTATTAATTATTATTTTTACATACGAAAATAATATTCGATGACATTAATTTTATTCGCCAAGATATACTTTCAATAAATGATATATCAATATTAAATATAAACAATCAAATTATCTAACAATACAGTCATACAGTTACATTTATAATGAACTTTTCTAATATATTTCGCTCACGACGAAAAGTTTCTATAATATGTTTATTTATTTTTTTATTTAAGATACATATAATATAAATAATAATATAATAAATCATTACAAATTACAAATAATAAATCATTACAATCGTCGTATTTTTAATTTTGTTTCTTTAAAACTGTTTAGATTCTTTCCTATAAAATTATCAAAAACACAATATGAGATTTTACAATATTTAATTTAAAATCTTTCAGGGTATCTTCAGGTAACCTAAAACAAAAAAACTCCTCTTTTACCATAATAATATGATGTAGGAAGGTATAATAAGATCTCCACGCACTATCCGCCAAGTTTTCCATTAATGTTTCCTAGTACGATTGTTTCAGCCCACACTAGATATTATTTTTGAAACATGGTATTTTTTTATATTTATTGAACCTACACGTTGGTGAATATATACGTTTTAATAAATTCCCACATATACGAGTACTTCTTGTAGAAAAATGTAAACAGATTTAACTAATAGCGGATTATATGAAATAATATATATAAATTTTGTTTTTTTTTACAATTTCATTAATGTGAAAGTGAAATATTTTATAAAAAATATGCACAGCATTTAGTGTCAATATTATGAATATTATTTTTACTACCCGGATAACTGATTATTTGAATTAGATAGGAATAGTATAACTTTGTTGCTTTGTAAACATATGATTATTTTTAGTTTAAAATCAGTTGATTTCGGAACGTTTGTTTCTTTGTCGCGTAACCGAAAAGTTATTGCATCACGTATTAATTATTTTTTAATGAAAAACATTTTATTATGAAGAAGCAATTTTAGACCATAGTTCTTTGATATTTGAAATCAATATTTTTAAAAAAATATGGTTAATTTGGAAAAATACATGGATAGGTATATATATGAAAAAATAAATCTTTAAAAAAAATATTTGGTTACGGTTACCACCGGGACACGAACATTCAAAACAATTAATCTAATCTCATGATTTGGAAAAAAAATTATTCAAAACGTATATAAAATATTTGGTAACTTGCTTCATTCTTGATATAAAATATTTTATCAACATTGGTAGGTGTGATGCATTCCAATGTCTTGTAAATGTGAGGCCTGATGAATGCAATTTGGTACATGCATATGCATTACGAAAATTGCATTTCGTTGATCAAGCTACCTCCCATAATGCACTTGCACAATTGTCCTGTAATTCCTAAATGACGATCAGCGGACCCCATAAACTTCCACGAGCTTGTAATGCTGACACTCGACGATGGTCGATAAACATCTGTCCCTTGTATAGGTGTTGCAGCCAACGGAAAGGTTAAATAGTTGTTGGACCACTTTGGTTCTTTGCAAAATATCTAAGTGATACACATAATCTATGAATACTTTATACGGTGGCATTAATTAAACATTGTTTTATGCCAAGGAGAGGTTACGGATGTTGTACGTATGTAAGCGGATATTATAATAGAAAAAACTTGTTTACAATTTTAAATCATTGTTTAATATTAAATTCTATAATACCTTCATATATATTTAATACAGAATTAATTTAAATAATTTTACAATTAACGCATATACAAATGCGATGAAATTAAAATATATTAAAATTGTGGGTCTCTAATCATTATGCGTCGCATTATAGAAAAATTGCAACGTGAAAGTGAAAAAAATTGCTACAATTATTGGAACTTGAGAGATTTCCGGTTCACGATTTTAGAAGAAATACAATTAAAATAAATATAGACACATATAACAGGATGTTCTACTTAATATTGAAAGAAAATGTCGTTATCGTTCCGAATAAAAAATTCAAGGTATTTTTCCTGTTAACTTCTACGAGAGCACCTCGTAAGGTGGGCTCTTGTTACTGCAAAGGTTCTTGGAAGGAAATGGTCATAGAAGTCTACAGACGTTGCGAATTTTAATAGTGAAATATAAGCTGAATGAATAATTATATATTTACGCCCCATAAAAGAGTAAAAAAAATTGTCCTTTAATTTTCTAAGACATCTTTCTCTTAATGTCCTGGAGAAGACTCGAATTCCAGCGTTCGAATTTATATTCGAACTGTTCGGAAATAACAACATCCTGTTCCATCCAACATGTTCCTTATATTGAAAACGTTAGCTACAAAAATTTATTGCTCCGCCTATTTCTCAGTCATTATAGGTAGTTCCCAAAAAAACGCTTTAAATTTCGCATCCATTGAATGTTCCATAAAAAATCGGCACATTCACTGCAAATGCATATTTCGGCGTTTTATTATGAAAATTTTCTAATTATTCATTTATATCAGAATGTATATTCTAGACTGCAATTTTTTAGAGCAATAACTTAGATAAAACCTTTGTTCTTATATAAAAGTAAGAAACTGAACATTATTTACAATAATTAAGAAAATATAAGCATTAATCGACAGGCAGTGGTCCTAGGCGGTGCAAAGTTTTAATGAATATGTATACAGTATTGCAGTTTAGAATACACATTCTGATATAAATCAATAATGAAAACCCACATTTTTGTAAAAAAATCCGAAATATGTACTTGCAATGATTGTCCAGCCTTTAAAAGCGACTCAATTTAAAAGTGGCCAACTCCGCAGTAAATATCAATTGAAATGGCATCAAATTTAATTTTGATATTTATGTCATTAGTGTACATAGATCGCGGTGACCACGACCACTTTTTTTTTAAATCGTCCTACAATGATGCAGAATTTAGTTCTGTTGAAAGTCGGACGACGAAGACAATTGAAACGCTTCAGCAATTTTATGGAATTCACACTAGATTAGCTTACCAGAAAGTGTACCCATTTCTAAGGAGATGTACGATGATTCAAATCTCCACAAAATAAATTAATACTAATGGCGCACTAAGATTTTTACCAGAACTTATAGACTGAGCTGCAAGAAAAGGAGTAATTTTTTTCAATAAGGTTTTGATATCAAATTCAAATTTTACGTTAGAAAAAATGTGCAATTTTTGTACCTTCAACATTTTTATTTACATCTTCACTATCTACTTTGACTTTAATTTAACAGTGTGTTGTTACCTTGTTTAATATGTTATATTACTTATGTATTATTTACTTACTTACTTAATATTATTTTTGTCTTATTATTTTTGTCTTATCACTTTTTTAAAGAAACTTTTATACTTTTTTACTGCTTTTACTTAAATATTTTTTTGCGCTTCTTTATTTTACAAACAAGATCGTATGTTCGATAAAATACATAACTGTTAATTGTTAAAATACCTTTGTCATTTTTTTTAAATATATTTTAAGCGTTATTTTATTATATTTTTTACCCTCGGGTCACCAACGATATTAATAAATTGCCCAAAAGTAGTGAATATACATTGTTTTTTTAATTTTTGATACCAAGGTCACTTGTGTAAATTTACTAAAATTAAGGAAAAGGGAAATCATTTTTAAAAAATTTAACAAAACGTTAGTCTTTTTTAAAAGTACTTGTAACGTGATGTAAAGCCTAGGTAGTACTTGTAACGCGATTTTCTCCAGATTACAAATCGAATTCGAACTTGCCACTATGATTGAATAAAATCCTCCTGGTGTCATTCAATACATGAAAAAATCTCTTTTTTCTTATTATATTATATTATATTATATTATATTATATTATATTATATTATATCTACATCAAAGAAAAATGTTTATTATCTCTTTCTGATTTGAGGCGTCCTGTATATTTCCTGTAACTAGATTACGGTGGGTAACATTCCTCAATCATTCCAGCAAGGCTGTGTTGTACTGTGGGTACTTACTTTCTGATGCAGAGGTCAGAGGTTTGATTACCTTTTCATTTATACAGCCCTTCAAAGTTATAGTGGTCGTGACTTCTGATAAATATGAACGTTTATATGAAATATTATTTACCCGGGCGAAACAATAAAATAACAGAATATTGCTTTCATGATGAGCAAACGTACATGGCTTTCAAATAATCTAAACACGTTGAATGGTTTCTATGAAAATTTTATTATTTGTCGAGATAAATTTCGTAGTTTATATTTGTACCTCTGCCGGGATAATATAGTAATGTGTACCTACATTTCCAAAAATACACATTTTTTTGTAAAATAGCTGAACATCTCCAAGCATCAGTTGAAAAGATTTTACAACGGTGGTACTTTGACTTGAGGAATTTTCGTGAGAATAGCATAAAATAATCGCTCTAACAGCAGTCATTTGAAAAATAAAAATGAAAAAAATACCGATTTATTTCATTATTATTTTTAAAGAAATTATACAGCAATTCAGTCAAACGTTATCACATCTTTTTTAGGCAATTGTAATGATCCTCTTCGACGGATTAAGAAAAGATGAGACAAATCTCAGTGCCATGTGTACGTGTTGAGATTTTTATCTGGGGATAAACTTGGAGAACAGTTTTAGATATGCTTATGCAGTATATGGATAAATTTGTGTAACGTATACGAGTTAGTTTTGTAAACTCACTCGTATACATTACATAAGTTAAACAGCTGATCACTCTAAAATGAAAAATTTTAAACATAAACAGACATATGGCCTAAAACAAAATAATTTAGAAAAACATAAAATTCATTAAAACCTAAACACAACAAATAACATCATCAAAAATCAAATACAACTCTTCACTTCACCCTTTCTAACTCATATCTCATACCACCTAGACACTCCCTGCACTTCCACTGAACCTACAACCCAAACACCGGGCATTCACCCCTACACACTTCAGTTACAACTCACCTGAGGAAGGAAACGGAAAAAGGAAAACTCGAAAATAAACTAGCGGAAAAAAAACAAAAATAGTATTTTATTCATAATTCTCAAAAATTTTATATTATTTATTGAATAGGCGTTAACTTTGTGGAATGACATTATAATTATATATAAATAAATAGATTACTTGTCTAAGACCACTAATGATTTTAAGATGATTACACAACTGGTTTCGACAACTACCGATGTTGTCATCAACGGGTGATGATTTAAACTGAAACATCTTTAACTCATTAGTGGTCTTAGACAAGTAATCTATTTATTTATATACACTCAAAAATTTTGACTACCAATTATTTGATAATAGGCTAAAAATTTCCGTTTACCATTCAAATTAATCCATAACATTACCAACTTCCGATTGGGGACTGTACATACCTGTTTCCATATATATTTCAAATGTAAATGATAGGAATACAAATATCTTATTTAACATAGAAAACCTTTATCCAGTGGATATAAAATTGCCACAAAGACCGCATAAGAAAATTTTGGAACTTATTTATAAAACTCAATGTCTGTCTGTCCGTCTACCTGTCTGTCTGTCTGTCTATCTGTCTGTCTGTCTTTCTGTCTGTCTGTCTGTCCGTCTGTCTGTCCGTCTGTCCGTCCGTCCGTCCGTCCGTCCGTCCGTCCGTCCGTCCGTCCGTTCGTCCGTCCGTCCATCTGTCCGTCCATCCGTCCGTCCGTCCGTCCGTCCGTCCGTCCGTCTGTTTTTCTGTCTGTCTGTCTGTCTGTCTGTCTGTCTGTCTGTCTGTCTGTCTGTCTGTCTGTTCTCTATACAAATCCACACCGTTCGTCCGACTCGATTCTAATTTTGCATACTTATGCTTTGGGACCCGACGTGTAATATAGGCATCATTTCCCCCCTAATAATTCTCATACTCCTTCCCCTCTCCCTGAAACATTTTCGATGCAAATCTGTACCGTTTGACCGATTGGACTCAAAATTTGGAAACTTAATCTTTAGTACTCGGTGAGTAACATAAGTGATATTTCCCCCCTATTCTCATACATCTTCCCCTCCCTCTGACATATATTTGATACAAATCTGTACCGTTTGACCGATCGGACTCAAAATTTGGAAACTTATTCCTTATTTGGACTCCTCCCTTTCCTCCCTCACCTTTTAACTTTTCTCCTCCCCCTGATATATTTTCGATGCAAATCTATACAGTACGAATCAAACCTTTGTTTCCCTCCGCAAATTAATTTATTTTTGTTATTATTAAATTATTATAATTAAATTAATTTAATTTGGTCTAAACGCGGATAAGCCTTTTTGCACTTAATAAAATAATTTAAACTTTATTTTAACCACAATCAGATTTTGTTTTGAAAATTCATATTATATACTCCTTTCTTCATCAGAACAATGAATGTACTAAAATTAATCTTCAAATATAGACAGGTTAGTTATAGTTTGAGGCGGTTAGAGGGAGCGTGCTTACAAATTACGTAAGTAAAAAGTAATTATAACGGGAAAACCTTATCAAAGTTTTAATTATTTTATTTATAAAATGGTGGCACAAAGTGAATTTGAAAAATTTTATGAAGCCTTCTTCACTATTTGTATAATGTTTAGTTTGTGGACATATATGGTAAAGTCATGTCATTAATAAATGTACTGAAAAAAGTTTACTTCGCCTCGTGACTCAAAATCAACCTAAATGTTGTAACATTGACTGGCGTATCATTCTCCAGCAGAAACGTGGTTTAGAACCAATTTATTAACAAATATGTCTGCACAGTCAACAACAATGCGCCGCCATCGCTCACATCAAACGGTAGCAGCTGCCGCCTCATTGTTGAAAATAAAATGGAGTAATGCGTGATCTGTGTAACAAACGATTCTAGCACGCCGATGGAATAATTCCTAGCACGGCCCACACGAGAAATGGTTTTGCAATTAACACTGTAACCTCTGCACCCTCAAAATCGTGACCAGAGGAAGTCCGACAACACTCGACTAAAAGGGACAGACACCAGTGCCGTGCCCGAGATATAAACTTAAGTTATGCTGCTTAGTATTGATTTGAATAAACTAGTACGGGCTGTCCCTAAAATTTGTATTATCCGAAAGAAATGTGTTTTATAAAAAACATACTTCTTGGGCGAGTTACTTTTTGTCCTTGAAAAATTACTTATTACTTTAATTCTTTAAATTTGTAAGACAAGAGTTAAATAACACGGAAAAATATTTTAAACAAACCATACTTATATTTAAATAAAGATACTAAAAATTTTAAAAAAAATTTAATAGTGTATATTATAGATATCTCACAGAGACGAAACTGTATTAATTATGGGAAAGTAGGTATAGAAGTCATTTGGGTGTACACAGGACTTATGACCTGTCTTTTTATGGTTGGCTTAAGTGATCACTTTACACAATTGTAACATTCGCCATTTCCACCCAAGATAGAATATACCATGCTTATTCATTTTTTGGAAGTTGTATATATGTTCAAATTGCGTGGAACGCTTTCATATATGAGTTGTAAGCGCCTTTTCCATGCGGCCTGTACAAAGCCATTTTCATTCCCCTAAATCCCCACAGATGTCGCTAATGAGAAAATCTACATTGATTTTTTACGGAATTTTGAGAGCAAATATTCTGAAAAATTTAATAATTTAACAATCCTGGAGTGCGAGAGGTCGATCTCCGATAATATAGATAGACCGACAGAGACGGCACCCCGAGAATTGCGCGCAGGATGCAAAAATGAAAAAATACTTTTTTTAACCTAACCCAACCACTAATAATGGTGGAAATTTTGTGAAACAATTCGCAAAAAAGTTTACCTTCAGCGATGTAACACATTAAAGAAAAAACTTTGACAAAAAAGTCGAATTTGTATACACCCTCATTGTGCAAAATTATTGATTCGAATATTAAAGAAATGATCTTGTGATGAATATCAGGAAATCGAAAGTGATGATGTTCGAAACAGATGAATGAATGACTAAGTGTGATATAATGGTAAGCAATAAATGCTTAGAACAAGTCAATGAGTTTCCGTATTTATGAAGTTTTGTAGAGACGGTAGGGCTGAGAACGATATCGAAAAGAGAGTGATTGCAAGAAACAAACTAAATGGCCCTCTAAACGCAATTATGGGTAGTAAGAATCAATCAATGGAAGCAAGACTAATGCTACATTTTGGGGTTCTGTTGCTAATTTTGATGGGTGTAAATGAAGACTGGAGTAGGCAAAATAAATAAAACTAAAAATGCGTTCGCTAAGGCGTTTGTACGGAAAAACTTTGGTCGATAAGTGAGGAATGAACAAGTTAATAATTCTGGCTACTGCGTGGTAGACGAAATAAAGAAAGAATCGCTAGGATGGTTTGGTCATGTGAAACAGATAAGCGAGGAAAGGGTGCTTAAAAAAATAAGTGAGGCGACTGTAACAGAGGACGTCCGCAAAAAAACACCAAATACTACAAATATTGGAGTATGACCATGTTTAAACCCTAAACATCCATAGAGCATGCATGAGAAAATGTAGGAATAAATCCAAAGCGTGGTGTGCCAAGATAGAAGAATTTGGCGTTCTATCCTCTCTGTAGCAGCGTGATGGTTATTAAAATTATAGTTTTTTTATGTCCGATCAATTCCCAAAGCGTTACATTTTATTATTTACTTTTCATCTTGGTGAGACACTCTAAAATGGAATATGTGGGAATTAATATCCTCACTTAATTTTGTATTGCGCGTTATTGTCGGCGCGCAGTTGTCAGGCGCGCAATTGTCGGGACATTGACCGAGAAACATAGTGAAGGAAAGCAGTTTGCGCTACAGGAGCAGAAGAAAGGTTCACTATGCTCAGTCATCAGGCCCAAACAGCGGAATATATCCTTTGGGAATGTACGATCATGAATGACGCGAGAGAGAATATGTTAGCAGGATTAACTGAGTTTGGAATGACCGTGACAGGACGTCCATCTAATGATGTCCTAGTGAGGAATGAAAGGAACTTCGGATGCTTCCGAGGGATCATTCGGGTGTGAGTGTCCCGTTGGGAAATCCTGAGGGGATCTGTGCGATAAGTTTTCTTGTGTATTGGTGGTTTGACTCTGTCATTCCCCAGTGTTGTGTTAATGTGTGGGCTCCTGCATTGGACGAAGACCTGCCGGTCCTGTGCTTCCCTACCCGGATATCCAAATGTATTTTTTTTTTATTTCGTCTTTTTCCCAGTTAAGGGGGTGTCTGTTTGACCTTACCCATCCACTGGCGCCACCGCGAAATTCATCTACTATGTATTATTTTCTTCTTTTGTTATTACCTTTTCTTTGTTCTTGTATTATTTTTGTATTATTTTGTATTATTTCGTATTATTTTGTATTATTTTTCTTATTTTGTTATTTTACCTTTTCTTTGTTCTTGAATTTATTTATGTATTTCTTTTATGCAATAAAGACGTATCTAATGGTGTCGGTCTGTGAATGGTTTTGTTTTTGCGGCCGTGCCGCCTCGCACCGGTTTATACGACCCGTGCGGGGCAGCATGGTCTTGCATTGTAGCTAAAAAAATGTCAACCTGGAGACGAATGAGAAGGACCGATATGGGAGCTTTTGCTCATAAAACGGTCCTGGGTAAGCGGTGGGTACCATTCACAGTCATGAGGCCCTCGACTAAGAGAGGGAGAAAAAAAATACTTAACATATAACATATCCAATGTATAATATATCAAATTAAGCATTATGCATGTTTTTTTCAGGGGTTTTCAGGGGAGCACACTAAGTGTACCCCTGAGAAACTCATAATAAACATAATTAATATGATCATAGACGGAATCTATTCTGCTTCGATTGTTAGCAACGCGAAAGATGCAAGTATTTCAGTATATCCATTGTTAGTTGGATTCAATATTATCTAAAATTGGTCCAAAATCTCTTTACATTGTATAGAGGTGCACCGAAGCAGTGCCGAGATAAACATTTAATGCATTTAAATTCCATTATAATATACAACCTTTCACGGACATTAATATCGACCAAGGCGGATGCTAGAATGCAATGTATTGTATCATCTATGACTAACTCGTCTGATATTCTATAGAATAGTATTACGGGTACGCTTTCGGGGTACCATTATAATTTGTATAATCATTGAAGTATACTAAAAATTTTCAATAAATATTTAAAATATCAAATAAAAAATATCATAATGTATGATAAAAAAATAGCGGTACTACTTTAATCAAAAATAATTATTTAAAAGTACAAAGAATTTCTATCGATTTTTTTAATACCTAACTTAGATTTTTCACTAATAGTTTATTGAAATCTAATTACTTAAAGCATGAGGTAGTGACATTACGTACAATACCGTATAACCCAAATCCGTCAATAATATGTCGTGGGTAATTCTTTATATACTCTTTAATATATTATGTTTTAATAAAACTATTATTTGATATAAGAATGTACTTAGGTTTTCACGGCCACTCAGAATCTTCTGGTTTGGGTCTTCTGGAGTATTATGCCGTGTTATTACGACCTTTCTGGCCGACGTTTCGGATCCCATTGGAGGGTCCATCACATCGCATCACATCAGCCCTGATGATGGACTCTGCAATGGGATCCGAAACGTCGGCCAGAAAGGTCGTAATAACACGGAATAATACCCCAGAAGACCCAAACCAGAATATTATTTGATATATATGTCGTTTTTATTTACTATATAATATGGTTATTGCATGGATTCCTTTGCCTTCAAAATAAATTTTGAACCTTACTGTTTTTTTGTATAATTTCAACTCCGTGTTTTTATATCATAAATGCAGTCCCCCCTTTTTAATCACAAAAATATATTTCCTTATAAAGATAGATGCGCATCAATATGTTTTTTATTAATCGTTATCGTTAAAAATATTTTATATTAGACATACCTATATATACAACAACAGCAACATTATATTCAAATTACATATCAGAATTTATATTACAAATTTTGTATAGCATGCAATGCATACATTTTACCTTTAATAGTCATTCAGCCTTGTCAAGATTCTTTTACGAGACTTTTGTCTTGAAAATTTGTATTTAAAATGTAGTAGACTTACTCACATAATTTTTTAAAATATTTATTATTATATTTTACATAACAGTTTATAAAATCAATTGTTTTTAAAAATGTTAATATTTTCGAAACATCTAACATAATTAACATACAAGTAATTGCAAATAAGTAATTCAGTACATGTCCCATACAATACACTGATCATGGAATTTACAGGAAAAAATGTGATATTAAATTGTTGATTTAAATATTATATTGCAAAAAATAATATATAATTTTCCAATTTTTCATGATAGAACAATGAAATTCTTTGAACAGGTACTGTAACTACTTCATTTACAAAAATGCCGACGGCGCGTCACATTGGAGGAAGTGAAATCGACCTTGAGAATAATAATTTGAATTATCTCATAACAATAATTCGAAAGCGAAAAAATCTTCGCCACAAATGGGAGTTCCACCAAATAATGCATGGCGCGAATAAAAACACGCGGAAGCGAAGAGCTGCGACATTGACGCATTGTAATCGAATTAGATCAAAGAACATTGCTGTAATACAATACGTTACCTCACCTGTGGGTCGTGCACAGGGCCGGCCGGCACAGAAATATCTCATGAGGCTGAAGCAACTGCCTTAGGTAAAAGATCCGGGAAATGTATGGGAAAGGTCGATCAGTTTTTAGGTCAGTTTGGATGTTCATGATGGTATTTAATAATGGAGGGTGCGCTAGATTCGGTATTGTGTGATATGGACAAAGAAAACAACTGCCATCTGCCAGCTGAGGCGCACGAATAAGGTCAAATCAGATAGATGACCTATTTGATAGATCTATCCAAGATAATTCGTTAATATAATAATCTAAAGACTACAAAAATATATTATAATAAATATAAAGACTACAAAAATAATTATAGTCATAAAACTAAATTAAGCTAAAATAAATTATATGATATAACTAACTAACTAACTACCCATCACGCCGTTTTCCCGAAGGGGTAGGCAGAGAGAATTGAACGCCACACTCTTCTATCCTGGCATACCACTATTGCTTCGGCCACATTCATACATCTTCTCATACGAGTTATACGGTTGTTGCGATAAAACAAGTTGATCAATTGTCGCTTATCTCCCCAACTGTCGGTATTTCGGCTTAAGTATAAAGAATATTTCCTATTCAAAATTGAATAAAGAAGACTCCCCAATGTTTTTGGGGAGTTTATTTTATTCTTACCAGCTACGAGACACCCCATATATGAAGGCAGCTAAGGTGGAGATAATTTTGACGGCTGAAAAGCTCAATAGGCGTCTTATACTTTCCATAAAACCATGACGTGCTGGAGATTTGTGTAGATTGCTACGATCGCTGTTAGTTTTGCAAGGACGTTTGCAATATCTGGGCATAGTTATGGAATCGTAAATTTATCTGTCATCAAATTCATCCTTGCCTTGATGCAGGAGTAACAGTTAACACTACGGACTACGTCCAACGCGATGTTGGTTGTACAATGTACCAGGAAGAAAGGACTATTTTTACTTCAGTTCAAATCTTATATCAGGGTGTTCTATCAACTGTTCATTCCTTTAAGTGTGATTGCAAGGTAGCAGTGACTGGGATTTTGTGGCAGCATAACTCGTGACATGAAATCATCTAAAAATATGGCATGTTTGATGATATGGAGGCACCAAGCCCTGCTCAACAACGTTCTGATGAACCCCACACTTACGTGCTTGGTATATGGGTGCTAATTCAGTATATTTGCAGCTAACGAATAATATTTATTGGTAGTTGGTCCATCTGAAACCTGGAGGCTGCGATTGGTCCAGAAAGAATGGAAGGATCTAATTAATTAGTTCGAGTAATGTTGTGAAATGGTAAGTAAAATGTTATATAGAAAACTGGTGTCGATAGCAGATTGGTATGGCAAGGAAGGTGGCCAAATAACGATATTTTAGCAGTTTGATGTAGTAGAAAAGATGTTCTAAGTGCAGAGTAGAATATGTAAGAAAAATACTTTGCAAATTTCTGCGTCAATTAGGGCGTTTGATAATGCGTTTGTGGAGGATTTTATTTATTTATCATTAATCAATCATTGAAAGAAAAATCTGACCCATTTAATTGATTTACAGTAGTTGGGTTTTCTATTACCCATATCAAGTTGAAATAGACGGTCAAAACAATTAATTGGTTTTTCGTTCGTTAGTCATTAGTAAACTGATTTAAAAAATGTGACCCATTTGATTCGTTTACCGTATGTAGGTTAGACACACTAAGGTCAAAATAAAAAGGCAGCCCACCAACTAGACTTTTTATTTGATTTTATGGAAGCTACGCTGAGGTGACCTTCTTTGTTTACGAACAAGGATTTCCCGGGTATATTTATAACGTAAGCAGAATGTTTATTTATGTACTGTATCGGTTGTCTTATAATAAGTGAGGTCATGTTTAAAGAGATAGCCCAAGCACTTGATTGATTTTTTAAATTAAATTATTACAAAATCATAAGTAAAGAATCAGAATCAATAAGTAAACATGTATAAAATAATTAAATTAAAACATAGCCTAGCAAAATAGGTTATCTTGAGAGATCTGGGAGGCTGCCGACAACGGAGAATGGATGTCTTGCAGCTGGAAGAGACTCAGAAAGTCATCTGTTCTATCATTTTAAAAAACTCACCCATAAAAACCAAGTTTTTACAATACTCCCTTTCTTATTTTCGGGTTTCATGTCTACCAGATGCGTCGGAGTATTTTCATACAACTTACTGAGTTGTAAGAAAAAAACATTAAAAATTTGAAAAATCCAAAATTATACTATAATTATTATTATTTTTTAACGAAAATTTGATAGATCTTCTTGATCGTCGCCATGAGTCTGCTTGCAAAGTTTCAGCTCGATTGCATCACGGAAAAAAGGTTAAAAATCGATCCAAAGTTTTTTCGTCAGACAAGCAAGCAATCAGACGCCACGAGTTAAAAGAAAGGGAGTAAAAAGGCGTTACTTTTTTTACACTTTGAAACGGTCATAGATTGTCACAAAATTTTCCATATGTAGGTTGTTTTCATTTTTGGACAATAATTTTGATAATTAGTTAATTCCTAATCAAATAGATAAGAAAATAATCATGTCAAATTTTTCATTTAAAATATCTATAGTGTCATGAATTCTAAAAGTGTGGCTAAGTATGATTGTACATAATATGATCCTGGAATGTTGATCGCTGTATATATTCGTGTACATTGTCTGATAAGGTAAACGATCTTTGAATTTGATATGTGCATGCGTAGGTAAGTTTCTGTGCCTATATACAGGGTTATTTGGAAAACATTAATAACTCGCAGGACTATATTCCTTCCTTGATTATGAGTCGAAAATGTTCAAGCTATTGTGACCTAATAATACCAATAGTTAAGGAGATATGCGACATCAAAGTTTGCATTTTTTTTTAATATTTCTGATTTATTTTTTGTAAAACGTTGGACTATCATTACCGTAACTCATATCGTTTACGAAAAATTCATTCGTTTCAATACAAGTTAAATAAAATGATAAAAACCTTGAAAAAATTCTAATTGGAATGTTTTCCAATTGAAATTCGAAGATTTTTATTTTTTTATTTGCCTTGTATTAAAGATAATGAATTTTTCATATTCAATATAAGTTACTGTAATGATAGTTCAACGTTTTACAAAAAATAAGTCAGAAATATTGAAAAAAAAATGCAAACTTTTATGTCGCATATATCCTAAACTATTGATATTAGGTCATAATAGCTTGAACATTTTCGACTCATAATCAAGGAAGGAATATAGCCCTGCGGGGTTATTAACGTTTTACAAATAACCCTGTATATATATCAATTTTATTGTGGGCGTTCTAACCAAATTAGCAGTTCATTAGAAGTAAGTCTGCACCGTGTCGTATGCAGCGAAATATGCAATGCAGTGCAATCATCTATCAGTAACATTGTTGGCGTACACAAATGAGTCACTGCATATGACCATACGTCTAGTAACTCCATCCAAGTAACTGTATTGCTTAAATATTATCTATCACCACAACCGACGTTTTAAAACATCAAAAAAATATTTTTTCTAAGGCCTAATTAAATACTCTTAAAAACTATAATGCCTTAGTAAATAAGTCGCGCTTTGTTACAAAAATACATTTTTGGTTGAAAAGACTCGGCTCAGAGTTTTTAGAAATTTTAGAAAATTTTAAAAAACAAAGTTTATTTGTTTTTTAAAATCTGTTAACTTGGGGATTGAATTATAAATTATGCAAGAATAAATATAATACATATGCGTCTTAAATATATGCGATGAGGGGCATACTTCTGCTGTATCCCATTCCACTCGCCTAAAGAAGGGGTCATCTGCCTAAATAATATTTATATCCGAAATAGGTATAACAGTTAATTTTAATAACTAAAACAGAGCATCACATCAGTATTTCAATTTTGTTATGTTTTACAATTTTAAAAAAAGGTATAGGGTGTATACATATTTCAAAGAATGTTTCTCCAAATGAAACTTGTGAAACGTAGTTAGAGAATAGGGTTTTATATATAAGATTATAATTGGTAATGTATATTTTTTTGTTTAAGTAATTAAGTGACTACAAGGTTTAATCATATTAGTAAGGAATTTGGTAAATTTTTCGTCATTAAGGACATTTTTTCTTAACTTTCTGAGAATTTTTTTAGTTGAGGCGGCACCGAATCCGGGTCCGGCCTTGGCTACCACATCCATAAATTATTCTCCAGCACACAGACCGCACTCGAGCTAACTGGGCTGCATAATTTTATAACAGCCAGTTAATGGAGTTTTTAAATTGCAAAGCAATAACTTTTCGATACTGTAACACGATAGAGGTAGTGTTACATACGCGGTCATTGTTATCGAGCGAACACATAAAATAAAACATGTAGCTTGAATATTGCTTCGAGCTAAAAAATCATGAACCTCTCTGGCAATAACAGGATGTTGGGTTGATATACCACCGGTAGATGATTGAAAGATTTAATATGTAAATCTAAATGGGCATTTAAAATCAATGACACTCTCGTTAACACCTTATAACGACGATATTAATATCTAATAGTATTACAAGGCGACATTACGAAATGTTTTTTTTTGCAAACTGCATTAAATTAAGCATAAATTAAATTGATCTAAGCATTAGATTTTCTTAAATTCAACACTTTTAAGTTAAGAGATATAAGAGATCAATCTTAAGAGACGGATATCGTTTACAAATATGTGTTATATAAAGAAAACAAAAAATTAGCTACGCAAAATTCTAGAAATACAAGATCATTCTTAAATTTTAACACCTCAACTATTGCAGCGTAAAACCACTATTCTTTTATAGGAATAAAACATTTTAATCAAATACCTCCAGTATTCAAAAATATTTAAAATCTAAAACCATTCAAAAGTTATTAAAAAAAAACTAACCCATAAAAACCAAGTTTTTACTATACTCCCTTTCTTTTTAAAATATAACAATAATTAAAGACGAATTAAAACATATAACATAACACTAAATTTACAAGAATTTAATATATTTCTAAAATGTCAGATGTTTTGAGATGTCAAGATTTTGATAGATTCAATTATCATCGATATCGTACCTTATGAATTTCCAGCGTCAAATGATTTAGTCAGAATCGGATTTGAGTAATGTAGAATTCTTCAAAACTAAGCAGAAATCTAAAAGAAATAAATGATTATTTGATTTCTTCCCAAATGCCTGTTTCTAATTCAAATATCACATTGTACTTTACGAAAAATATCTAATAAAATAATTTTTAAAAAGTTTAGTAAATAATAATATAATTAATAGTCATTTTCCAGGTTGAGGAGAAGATGCATTTTCTTGTATCAAGTTATGTTGCTCTTAAACTGGCGCTAAGAAATTGTCAATCCTACTCTTCAAATTTATTGAAAACGATCGATACTCCGCCTTTCTCTCGACAGTGAAAAGTCTTGATCAAATCCAGTCCCATTTGTTTAATGTACTGACTTTTCACGGGCAGGACCCACAATACGAGGCAAGTGTGATACGATCATGTGGGTTCATACTCTAGAGCTACTTGGAGGAATTTTGGACCACTTCAATCTATTTTTACCTCGGTAGTATGTACCACTTGATGGTTGAGTATCTTCATATTCGTCTTCGCCTAATACATCGCTATCAGATAACGAATCACTTGAGTTAGATGAAATTTCAGGTTGTGGAATTTCGTTGTCGCTTATGTTTTCATCATCACATGTTTGAAAATCGCTCAAACATTCTGGTTCCGAATCAATTTTGTATAATAATAATTTGCTTATATCATTATCGTTTAAATTTAACGCCATTATTCTAATAAAACGCCTGTAATAATGCAAAATATAAAAGTATACGATCAGAGAAATAGTTAAGTAACAGGAATCATGGGTCCAATTGGACCCAGAAATTTACCACCACTTCCAGTAAACTTCAAGAGCCGAACGTCCGGCCCCCACCGCACCTCGGGACGTAATGAGATTACATGGAAGCGCAAGCGTCTAGCTTCATACGTTTAAAAATTAAACAGATTTCTTGTCGCCGTTGGGTCCAAATGGACCCACAATTCTAGTTAAGGGTTAAAACTAGACTCACCAATGTTATAAAATAATTAATACATCTTATCTAATTTTATTCACAGAAATATATACAAGGTGTACCAGAGCTAGTAGTAGAAACTTGGCCGGTAGATTTCTGACTATGTTATGAGTCTAAAGTGTTCAAGCAACCATCGTCTAATATCAATAGTTATGGAGATATGCAATATCAAAATTTTCATTTTTTTTTCAATATTTCTTACTTTTTTTTGCAAAAAGTTGAACTATCATTACAGCAACTTATGTCGATTATGAAAAATTCATTTGCTTTAATACAAGTCGAATAAAATGATAAAAACCTTGAAAAAATAGAAAAAAGTTATTTTTTACAAGGTTTTTATCATTTTATTTAAGTTGTATTGAAGCAGATGAATTTTTCATAATCGATATATGTTACTCTAATGATAGTTCAACTTTTTGCCAAAAACCATTCAGAAATATTGAAAAAAAAAATGCAAACTTTGATATTGCATATCTCCATAACTATTGTTATTAGGCCATGGTTGCTTGAATATTTTAGACTCATAATATAGTCAGGAATCTACCTTCTGCTAGCTCTGGTACACCCTGTATAATGCGAGGCGAATTGGCGAAAATTTACGGAATTTTACGATATTTTTTTCTGAGGTCTATGTGTTCAATTTATTAAAAGGTTTGTTTTAGTATTTAAGACGTTTCGAAAAGGCAGTGAAGCCTTTTTATGTGATTTTTTTATTTACCCTCATTTCTTCCATATTAAGAGTAACATAAAATATAACCAAATTCAGGCAACACTTCCATACATTAGACTTACATCAGAATTTCTTTATGCATTGCCAGTCATAAATATTAATAAATAATTATTATTATAATTATTACGTAGTAAATTATTAACAATATTAAAAATCTATAATACTTAAATATGACATAATAAAAAAACTCGTTACATGTCTCTGATATATGTATCAAACCATCATGTTTTCTGGTTCGAAAAATTTATTAATACAATGAGCTTAATATAAAAAATAAAATAAAAATTTCACTGGCGGAGAACCCAATCTCATTCTTCTGTAATCATTGCGCTGCTGAGAAATCAGTAAGATGTGAAAATATCTTTTTACAAATATCTGAAGATCTATATTAATATATATTAATATATATATATATATATATATATAATAATATTAATAAATATGTATTGTCACGTTACAGTTCCTGCCCATCAAATTATTAGGGATCTATGCCCGTGACTATTTTACGTTGGTACCATTTACTTATTGACATTTTTTGCGGTGACAGCGAGTCCCATTTAGTCCGCCCGCCGCCGTCATATAAGTACATAATTAAGATGGAGTAAGGGAGTTTGTCACCGCAGAAGGGTAACTATATCAAAAATCTTTTAAAACGTCAGACTATGACGTGAAATAAGAACGTTTGTTCCTAAAAAGAGATGGATTTCCTACAATTACGTTATTTGCATAAATAATAATAGACACCAGTATACCGTAATTAAGAGTAGAGTTTTTACAACCTTCCCGTAATAGATCTAGAAGGAAGATGGATTCATTCGTATTATTTCACATATCATACATCCTGCCAGGATGTCGAAGCGGATTCTAATGTGATTTTATCTATTCTAAAAACGCAACGCGGATTGTATACTGGACGCAGAAAATGTACACAAGGTAATGCTGAACTACATTCTTACTAAGCCAGGATTTGGAAGCTGCCAACGAACATACAAAATAGTCATTCACCTTGAACAAATTTCTTCGGGATGAATATAAACTCTATTGTACCGTTATCTGAGAACCAACCTCGTATCAGGGTAGTATTTTGTTCGATTTTAATATAATTTGTTACATATTAAAATTAATTCTTTTAATACCCATTATTCTTGTCAAATTCTATCGCATATCATTTTTATGGATGTTGGGGCAAGTGGCTTTTCAAAGTGAATATAGATTGTAGGTAAAACCTTATGCATATCTATGCAAAAAATACTTACATATGAGACAATTTGATACAGTCTTTAGAGCAAGATACTCAGTGTGTACTTGAAGATATATAATATCAATTCTATAATTAGTAAAGATAAAAATAAATATTCTGTACAAAATATCTGTTATAATAATTGCAAACCAAAAAATCACATCATAATCTCGAATATTTTTATATTAGATTCAATAAATATTCAACATATAAATCCAAAACAATGGGTTGTACTTTATAACAATTAATTTAGAACAGAAAACGAATAGTGTATGAAGATTATTATCAAAATTTGAGTCAGTCAACCAACCTGCAACCAACTTCAATGTAACTACCTCATTAAAATTCTAATTACTATTTTCGTTTGATTAGAGCAACATGTTTGTATTGTGAAGGTAAACACTGGTACCTTCCAGTACAAACATTAAGAACTTTCGAAGTTAAGTAGAAACATATATTTTGTGCAGGAACAGCTCTCTAAAAACGTAATAGAAAGAAGACAGGAAGTAGGAAGGTCGCAGAAAGATAATGTCTTGCGATGTTTGGCCTGCTCAAGTTAAGAGTCTGCCTCGTTTACGCGGTACCCGGAATAATGCTCTAGGAAATGTTATCTGCAATGAGGAACATATAATGTTATTGGGAGCTATACCTACAATTAATTCTTAAATACAAGTGAGATTTCGAATGATGGAATTTAATAAATAATTAAATAAATAAAGTGTTTAGAATATGAATCAGTTAAAAACAGGCAATGTACTTTAATGTTACGGTGCTTATTTTTCAAATCTTCTCTGAACACCTACCTAGAATTTATTAGAAAAATTGATGCTAATTAATTAAGTGAGCAGAAATTTATGTTATAATATATAAGATGTTCCCTGTCTCCTTAGCTAGACCGAGGCCTGTGGTAAAGAAGACAGGGTAATCCGCTGTCAATAAGTGTCAACCAGACACGGTCTAATATTTGAGCGGATTGACATAGAAATATCAAATGCAATAACAAAAAAATAAAAGAGAATGAAGACAAGAAGAAGAGTAATAATTATTTAAAAGAAATTAAAAACTTATGTTCGTTCTAAGTTCATGCGATTGCTTTAATCAATCTTTTTTCGATTTCTTTTCTTCAGAAATGTATTATAGTCCGTCTAACTTATCTGAAGAATGGCCAAATTTGGAACTAACGACGCCATATTGGATTATCTACAGCTGACGGACCTTTGACAGACTTTGTTTACAGAGAGGTTCACGAGTGTTTCGATAGTTTTTTAAGAACATTTTAGATTGTCACCATGCCAAAAACCATTAAAAGCGGTGTTCGGGAAATAATCTTGAAAATGCACACGTTTTTTGAAGAGGAACAACGTCTAAAAGCCCCAATTATACCGTTTGATTTTGTTCATAGACTTATTGCCGCCACTTCAGGTTAATGCTGCCATGCAATTATAATGATTTTCCCATACTTAGTTTTTTATTTACTATTATACAATTTCTTCAGGTATTTCTGAATCGGCAATTTACAAAATAGTTAAAGAAGGTAAAGTGACCGTGGAAATGGGCATTAAAATATCTACACCCGGAAAAAAAGAACAAGGATAAGTGGAAAAATTGAATTAGAAGCCGTAAGATGAGAAAAGTTTTAGAACATATTTTATTCGATAATTTTTTACATAGAATTTTTATTATTTATACTTTTTATTACAAAATTCATTAACGAGTTCATTTGTATAAATATCTTTTTTCAAAAATAAACTTTTTTATTTATGTGGCGCCAGCCTAAAAGAATTATTATTGTTTGTTTTTTTTTCCTGAAAATGGTATTTTTCTTTGATTTTGAAAAAACGCCATTTTGTGACGTTGTGTATTTTATGAATGTATATTTTGATAAATTTATTTGTACGTTAGTTTACATTTTTTGTTTTTTATTGTGTCGTATACTGCTTAATAACTTGTTTAAGAAAAAACGAATTTGCATAAAATTCCCTACAAATTAGATAATTTTTACACTATGGGCAGTACCACAACGATTGGGACGCCCTCCTTTATTCTCCAGATAAGTTGGACGGACTATAACAATGTTTTGAGAAACTTTTTTTCTTTAGGAATCGTGAAATTTTTAACGTTATTTGGCAACAAGTTATAGGCTTTAGGAGCCGGGAACTCGCGGGAATCCTAACCAAAGCCTATGATTTGTGTACATTTTAGATAGGTTAAGAAGAATTGTATGTGTGCTCTTTTTAATGAATAATAAATAACATTATTTTTATAATAAATAGAGATGCGAACACGGAATACCTGTCACATCAATAATCTTACTATTTTTTAAACTAAGCTAAATGCTTGTGGTATGAAAAAAGGTCTCACTTGCTGGTCTGGAGTGAGTTTCGAACCCGCAACCATCGGATCACGAGGCGAGAGTCCTAACCACGACACCAACAAGCTTGTCAATATTGAAATACTTATACGAAATTCAAAAACGATATTTTATTACATTTGACAATATGATCATGGATGCAACAAATAACATAACCCCATTTTGTGATTACACCTTTGTACATTCTAGTGTAAAAAATTGCTGTATGTATACGAGTCGCTCGGTCTGAAACGGTTGTATTACCACGCGCAGACAAAGCATGCCACACTAACTACATGTAGACCAAAATATAATTAATATGTTTACAATATTGTACACATATATATTTTTTTAATCTTACGCTTCAACAGGCCAAGACGCCCAATTACAAAAGTGAAACACATCACACAATACCCAGACTTGAATAAATCACATTGATTACTACCTCGACCAGAAATTGAACCCTGGATGTGAGAAGTCAGTGTCATGCCCACTGAGCTACGATGGTCTACGTCATGATAATATTTTGACGACAATATGTTATACCATCATGCACAAAATTTATGGGCAAGTCATGCTTGTGTTTGTGCTAAACCAAATTAAAAAAACATGTATGGGGTTTCAGGTGGCGAACATTTTTATAAATTAATAAGTAATATTATGAGCCCACTTACTTAAGACAGTTGACCACGACGCCGACGTAAAGATATATCAGCATTACCAGCCAGAGCACTTTTTTTTATGTTATTTTATGATTACTATCTACTTCGAGTGCGTAATCAATTATCTATAAACAATATCGTGGTCCACCCATCGGATTATTTGTATCAGCATCTGGAGTTAGAATCTTATCCAATATTTATAGAATATTAGATAAGATTCTAACAAATTAATATTGGCATACATACGTATGTTAAGGCTTATTATGTAAGAATTGTGAATTCCACTATCGTGTGTAAGGTTCTTCCGTTGTATGTAAACCAAAGTAAATTTATAATTATTTAAGAATAATTAAATTTAAACATTCGTTCTAAAAAATAAAACTGACGCCAGGATAGCTGTGTTAGTAAATTTGTTGCTAAAATTACAATCTTTGAGATCTGCAGTCGTCATACAATTGCCGGAATCATATCCGACGAAAATAAAAATAAAAATATATACAATTTATATGTATTACGACGTGACGAATCTATATGTTATATTTTGCCCCAGCCGCCCGGTAATATTAGGTCCTTACATATGAAATTGACGTTTAGTATGGGAGGAACATAAAGCCGATTTTTTTTATTATAATATATTTATTTAATCAAAGTATGTACTATTGCTATCTATGCACTTTTGCCATCTCATAGGTAGTTCATCGATCCCTTTACTATAAAAACCATTCGGACGGGAATCAATAAAATCTTTGAAGGCGGTTTTGACTGCCCCATCGGAGTTGAATTTTTTCCTTTGCAAGAAGTTATCCAAATTTCGAAAAAAATGGTAATCTGTTGGGGCAAGGTCCGGAGAGTACGGTGGATGTCTTAGACATTCCAATTGAAGCTCCTCTAATTGGTAGCCGTCTGTTGTGCAGTGTGTGGTCTAGCGTTATCATGAAGCAGCAGTGGCCTAGAGCGATTACCCAGCCTCGATTGTTTAGCAGCTAGCTTTTCCATCATGGTTTGCAGTTGCTGACAATAGACATCTGCCGTAATCGTCTGGCCAGATTTAAGAAGGCTGTAGTGAACGACACCAGCACTAGTCCACCAAACGCTCACAAGTAACTTTTTTGGAGTCAATTTTCGCTTGGGGCATGGTTTGGCTGGTTCGGCAGGGTTTAGCCATTGCGATGAGCGCTTCCGATTATCGTACAGGATCCACTTTTTATCACAGGTAATGATTCGATTTAAAATCCCTTCATTATTGTGCCGGTTGAGTAATGCAACGCAGCAGTCAACGCGCGTTTGTTGATTTGCTTCACTCAATTCGTGAGGTACCCACCTTTCAAACTTTTTCACCTTACCAATTTGCTTCAAGTGGATTAAAACAGTTTTATCACTAACACCGCAGCCTGCAGCTAACTCGGATGTGGTTTGCGATGGATCCGCTTCCACAATAGCCTTCAATTCTTCATTATCAACTTTGGTCTCCGGCCGTCCACGGGGCTTGTTCTGCAGGTCGAAATTTCCAGAACGAAAACGTTGGAACCAAAAACGCACTGTGTTTTCTTTTGCGGCACCGTCGCCATACACATCATTAATCCTTCGAGCCGTTTCTGCAGCACTGGTGCCACGGTGGAACTCGTACTCGTAAATAACGCGATATTTCAAGTTTTTCATTTTGTAAACTGAGTGACGCAAAGAAAAAAACAATTGAGGAAAAAACAAATGAATTATAATTTTCAAAACACAAATACATGAGTAAATAGCTGTATAAATTTGGATTTGGAATTCCTAACCAATGAGAAGATATTTGAGATCAAATTTGCCAGTACGGAAAAACGTCAATTTCATATGTAAGGACCTAATATTAGTCTATGAAGCGTGAAGTAAGTTCCATCTATGCAGGCGCACGAATTGTCTTTGCGTTTTACTTACTTTACTTACTTTGTCATTCCACTTTTCGCCAGAACCACTGCCGAGCAACATGTAGAAATTCTCGTCTGGGCCCCAATTCGGGTAAATATTTTCAACCACTATTCTGGTACCATAGAAATATAATTACGCCATTAGCTGTGATTGTTTGTAATTAGTTTTTTTTTGTTAAATACGGCCCGCGCTACCAGTGCCCAGCGTGTCCCGTCCTTGATATGTGACAACAATATGGCGGGCATATAGCTTTTTACTGTTTTATAAATCATCGGAGGAGTACCCGAGATATTATTATATTGAAGAGGTCTATGATGTCCAGAACTTTTGATCCTTGCTTATGAAACCGATTTACACGTGGCGACTTGGAACGCATAACCTAGAAAATTTCACCGGAATGTCAAAAATCACCAAGTAACATTTTCTAGTTGTTTTATGCAGAATAATTTCAGAATCTGCGATGGAACTTTCCTTTAAATTTTAACGATGATATTGGACCTATGGGATGTTTCCTTGATCTTATAGTTTAAAATTTCAGTTTAATTGTAATTTTACAATTGTTTGCTAGGCGATGTGCTATGATTATCAATAATTTATTATTTGTCGTAAATCTACTGTACTGGGCGTTCAATGACACCCTTATATTATTATTTTGTATGAAAACCTTTATGTTTCACAAAATTTTATCTTTCGTTTATGTAATAGAACTAATTTTGAAATATTTTTGTTTTAAATTACGCAATGTGGTCTAACCTTACTTTGAGTGTGTAAATTTTGTTAAATCTGTGAGAAAGCAATTTTTTATTTAAATTAATTGAATAAACCTGTAAATTCTAATCAACAGAAATTTCGATTTTTACTTACAATATACCTGTACAGCCTATCTGGAATCTACAAAGCAATGTGTATCATTTCTAGAATTCTAGCTATTTAAAGTACAATTTTAATTTTTATTAATCGAACGAACCCCAATCTCATAGTTTCACCTTCTAGCTAGCCGGTGAATGAAGTACACTGTACCCGAGGAGTATTTCTGTAAAACGAAATGGCTCGACGGTAAATGTTACGTCATAATATTTACCAGCCGTAAACTTGTGAAAAATCACGTGATATAATAATTAATAACAACCCTTGCGTGTAACCCACTCGCTAATTGATGTATCACACTCGGGCACCCGGGCCTCATTAGCAGCTGGTCATTACCAGTGATATGTTGTAATTTCAGTCAAATTCCAGTTATGGACAGACAGGCTGACATTTGAAATTAGGATTGTTGATATGGATGTTGGATTCACACCAACATATACATAAATATAATAACAAGCTAGAATTCTATAAAATTATGTCAGACACGCGTTTTATATTAAAAATAACAGAGGTTATTACATCATAAACTACAAAAACACAGTAGACCAATTAAATCATTTCGCTATATGAAAACTTTATTGCAAATTCATTTTTTAGCATTTTATACTCGTATAGGTAAAACGGCACGAATACAAGAAAAAAATAGGATTTTAGATTTCTAAAAAATTATAATTTTTCAGATTTTTTCAACGAACTTTTAAAAGCAGGTCACTAGTTTAAGAAGAATACAGCATTTACATAGCAACTATTTTTTTTATTAACCTGTAACCGGCTCAAAGTTCAATTATCGAAGCGCAGCGCGTTACAAAAACACTACAGACTTTAGTAAATTACATGCATTTTTGTGTCAAATCAAACACGGAACTCCCGGTATAATAATCCAGCGTCACGTCCACTAGATGATTGCCGCCCATATTTTACTACACGTGTTAACATATTTTACATTATATACATATGAGAAACTTGTTGGCGTGGTGGTCATGATGCTTGCCTAGTGGTAGGAGGTTCGAGCCCCATTCTAGGACGACAGCAAGTCATTTATATTTTCATAAAACAATCTATATATATATATATCATGTAAATAATAGAGAACTAAGATTAGATAATTAATTAAGACATTTAAAAATCACTCAACATTAAATCTCATGTAATTAATAATCATAATTAATAAATATAATGAATTACCCGTTATTTAGTGTATTCCCCATTCAATATCTGTCACCACGAATGAAGCTACAACCCCGCCTGAAAATAAATTTCTTTACATATTTTATGGATGAATTTCAGTTTGTGTTCGTACGTTATTGACAATAAATTAAGAACGAATCTGCAAAGATGTGGCTCTATAAAGACGCACATAGAAATTTTCCTTGGTAGAAAGTGTGACGAATGTTAAAGTCCTCCGTCGTATGGAAAAAGTGGATAACGAAGGAGAAAAAGTAGAAGGAAAATGAAGTGCTGCAGACTATCAAGTCAAGAATGCTTGAGTACCTCGGACATATTATGAGAGGACCAAAATAAAGTCTAAAGTTAGCTAATCAATATATCAATGTATATACATATATATATATATATATATATATATATATATTATAGTATAGTATATATATTGCTGGTTGTGGAGAAACTTGGCGGTAGGGAAACCCTACCCGCCTAGGGTTTCCCTACCCGCCAAGTTTTCTCCACAACCAGCCAGAACCACCCACCGGTGGTTATGGTGGTGGATAGCCCTCGGTGTCACATCGAAAATATGCGAGTTTGGTGGAGGTGACTGCGCGTGGGTGGGAGTGGGTGACAAAAATGTGCTTTCTAGCACATTGTTTTGTTATGGGAAGGCCGCAAATGCTTCAGATTGTTTTAGGCGCGCTGACTGTATCGGTGAGTCTAGAAGGTTCCTGTACATTCGAATTTCTTGAAAGTTCTGGAAGGAGAATGTTCTAGAGGGTTCGCGAAAGTTCTATGACGATCCAAACAGTGTTCTAAAAATCTAGGCGTGCGAAGCCGCGCGGGCACAGCTAGTATATTGTAAGTTGTTCCGTGCGACGGTAAATAAAGACGTAATTGCCAGAATGATCGCCGACCTCCGACAGGAGATGGCACCATAAGAAGTTCATCCGTCCTGACGAAGATGCAGGGGCACCGAAACCGGTTAATTTAATCCAAGTGTTATTGTTATTTTTCATATTTTTGTTTGCTTCAAATTTATGAATATGTCAGTCATCAGATGGTATTGTTTATATTTATATTATATATAATATTTATGCCTACGGTTGTGTTACTGTTCTTCAAGTAACTAAGTAATCCATGACCCAATCAGAATTCCAACATGTTAATTCTAGGTATTGTGAAGTTACACAATGAGTCAGTTAGTTTTTCGCTTTGCTGAAATTCTTTCCAGGATATTCACACTCACTTAGCAACAAGGTATATTTAAAAATATATGTTAGCCTTGTAATTGGCTCTACATACCAACCTTGATCTTAGATACAAAACAATATACTTTTTTATATCAGTAATCTATATTAATACACGAGTATGTAATAAAGGCGGTATTTAGGTGTAGGCATTAAATTGGTATTTTAGCATTAGAAAATCGTTTTAGTGATCCAAGTATTATTATTAATCTTTATCTGGGAAATTATGAGTGAAACATTTTAGGTATTCCATAATTCGATGTTTAATCATTTATAATTGGAAAATATATGTGTCAGTGTGAGAAGACTAAAAAAATATATAATTATAATATAACGATAAATATATAATATAATATAGCGATTTTTAAGAACATGTCATTAAAATTACATGGCTAAAAAAATGCATTGAAAAATGGCACTGATATGGCGAAGTTTCTTAGACATTTTATATAAAATAAACATGTCGAGATTAACTAGGCTAGTGCAGCTTTGCTGGGAGGGCAAAAAATGACGAACCGGCAATAGAAAAGTCCCGGATTTATATCCCGATGCCTATTTTTTTTTTTAGATAAATACTAAGTATACTGTACTAGCGCGCAATACTCAAGTATATTTTCCGATCCTAATGGCACGCATCAGTTGCGGAATGTATACCTTGCTACACAAAAATCGAGTACCTATGTTTTCAAGCAACGCATACAAAAATAATAACTGGAAAAGTTACTACGTTAGTACCTACCACTCCGCAATAGCCAAGTATCCCTTCCAGGTGCACGTTTTGCCCGCGCAGATGGAAACTGTACTCGATTAGTGGCATGCACGGAAGAATAATTATCTATACTATTTTTCTATTGCATCTTCTTTCGACACGTGCCATTATTTTGATGAACAGTGTTTTAGTAAACAACTGAAAAATAATTGGATTTTGACGTAACTAGTGCACGAATTATCTAATAAAGTGTGAAAATGATTACCAATGACTCATTAGATACTTAAATGTTACATCAAACGGATATTTTATACGAACCGTATATTTTACAAATCTCAAGCAAATCTCGAACGTTTCGCTGAAGTCTTATTTAGCTTCATCAGAAGAGTGTCCATCACGGCGGAGGTGTAGGCCGAACTGATTATTTCTTCCGAGGTCGTAAATTACATGCGCTTTGTTGTGGAGTGCTCACTTCTTCCACAATAGAGGTCGCCAGTGAATGGTATCCACCGCTTACCTTATACACAGAAAGAAAAACAGTAACATAATAGTAAGAAGGAAAAAAATACAAGGAATATAAAATAGAAATAAAAAATAAAAATAAACCAAATGATAGAAGTGTAAACAACAAAATCAAAGAAATACAATAAAGTAGGTACATATAGTGATTAAAAAAAATAGAATTCGCAAGTGTGCAATATTTACTACTTAGAGCTTTTCTGCGACGTCTCTTAAAGGTGGAAGTCGTGAGAACAGGGCGCCAAATACTTGATAGTTTGTAACTGCCATCTCTATTGAAATTAGGATGTTTGTATATTTCAATGGACTCTCTCACTAATTTAGGTATATGGTGGGGTTCTGTTGATAAGATTTTTGTCTTTTCAAATCTGATGAAGTTGAATAAGACTTCAGCGAAACGTCGTGATTTGCCTCTCTGTAAAATATACGGTACGTAAAGAATATCCAGTTTATTTAACACTTTAATATGTCCAACGACCATAATAATAATCTTAACTCATTAGATACTTTCTTAAAAGAGACTGTTGGAGAATATCGAACACAGATAACGCAAAATAAATAATTTAATTAACACATTGTTCACTTAAAATTAAGAAATTATTTAGTTACATATTATTGTTTAGGCATAATTTTATAATATAATAATTATAATAAATTTCTTACTAAAAGATGATTGTCAATTCAACATGTCTTGTTTAATTTGTGCAATACAAGACAGGCTTTGTCAGTTTGCCCGTGATGTATACTATATTTAAGTCACGATAGTAAACTAGTATTTATGGTGTGATTCAACAATTAAAAGTTAGATTAAAATCCCATTTTTTATAACTATGTACAAGTGAAACTAATTTAAAAGCATATTTACAATATCTCATTCAAATATTCAAAAGTCTTAGATACTTACTTACTTACTTACTTACCATCACGCCGTTTCCCCGCGGGGGTAGGCAGAGAGGATAGAGCGCCATACTCTTCTGTCCTGATATACAACTTTCGCTTCGTCTACATTCATACATCTTCGCATGCAAGCTCGACTGTTGTTCAGGCTTCTAACAGGACCATCTTCCAGTATCTGGTTAATCTGGTCGTGCCACGTCTTCCGTGATCGCCCTCTCTTTCTGGCGCCGTCAACACTTGCATCATATATCTTTCTTACCATTCTTTCCTCATCCATTCGCTCAACATGCCCAAACCACCTGAGCGACCCTATTTTTATTCTCTGTATTATGCTACGATCAGCTTTACATTCATTCCTAATATCTTCATTCTTTACTCTATCATACATGGATTTACCGCACATACGTCTCATCTCCACTGCATTCAATCTACTTTCGTTCCTCTTCTGCCAGCTCCTGGCTTCACTTCCATACATTAGTGTCGGTACCAGAACTCCATTATCTACCGCCAGTTTTGCCTCGGTAGACATATTTCTATTACAAATTATTGCATTCAAAGCACCGTTCACCCTATTCCCGGCAGTCACTCTCCTGTCTATATCTTTCTCAACATTCCCTCTTCTATTGAACATACTTCCCAAGTACACAAACTCATCTACTTGTTCCAAACATTCATTGCCTACTAGTATTTCACACGTTGTCTTACTTACCTCCTTCTCGAATACCATTACTAAGATGATTAGTCCAATTAATTTTTCTAAATGTGTACTGTTTCCTAGTATAGTTTCTGAACTTCTATATTACCCGATAAAGCGGAAACTGTACTCGAGTTTCGCGTATAAATCGAATATACTTTCATGACATATGTTTTATTTTCGCTCTTGAAAGTATACTGCGCTAGTACAGTATGGGTACGTACTGGCATAGTATACTTTCAATAAACGCATCCTCGATGGCAATGTCGTCGTAAGTAAACTTTTTAACATTGCGTATAAAATGTTCAAAAACTTACATTTTTTGAACTTTCTTTATAAGTTACCATAAATTAATTCATGTAAATAAAAACGGATTAAATTTGTACTGTTAATTGTAATTAATGAACTCAGTAATTCATATTATAATAATAAAAGGAAAGAACAAACGTACTCAATATAATATGGAGGTCGTATTATTATAATTTTATAGGTGGAATTTACCATAGAAACGAAAATATAATTCACACATTCTGTGGGTGCATGCAACTGGAATTAAAAAATGTCATTTCTGCAAGTGACGTGCGCACAGTTCTCACCTGACATTTGATTTTTCGAAGGACACTCTATTCTATGAAAAATTAACTTGTCTACTACAAAAAACTCGCAGACATAAAGATCGGTCACTGTAATATTATACGGTTTCATTAGGAAAATACACAGTTCAAGGCGAGCTTTTTCTCAACTTGACTTCCTAGATCCCAGAAAAAAATTGTTGGGCTCAGATAAGAATTTATGAATTTACATGAAGTTTGATACAGAAATGTTGGAAATAAAGCATTTAGCCGTAGGACGAATTACGACTAGAATTAATTTTAAATGGACTTTCTTAAGATAAGGATTATTTAATTAATAATTTTTTCCTAGAATCTTTACTAATGCACATATTTTTTCCTCGTATGCACTGCACGCCACTGCTATAAAGGGTGGGTGTCTGCGAAAACACTTTCATCTCAAGAATGGGCGTAAAAGCATTAGACAATGCATAAATTAGTGACTAAACGGTGAATGTCTACTGACATTTAGAGCCCCTCCGGAGGATAGTTTCAACGTATACGCCTTCCTTATGAATAATTTAATTCTGAGTTATTTCTAGATCAAGGTTAGACCTCTAGTCGAGTTAATATGTTTCTTAAAATCAATATAATTTATTGCAATTAATTCCTGACATACACGTTATTTTTTTCAAGTGTAATACTTATTTCGTTATTTTACGCAGACAGCAACGACTTCCGTGTTGTATCGTACAATTGTAATATATCGTCACTGTTTATATAATAAAGCATAAGTTTAGTACATTCTGCGATAAACGAATAAAACTGTACACAGGTAAACTTTCTAGATTAACAGAACTATTTTTTTGGTATATGTCCATTATTTATATGAAATATTGTCATTTTTTAATGTTTTGGGCATAAAGGTTTAATTCTTTGCATACTTTTGGCACATAGGCTTTATTGTATACTGACTCGTGGCCACAAAATGTTAGTTGAGTATGGAGAAAATATTATGTGGCTATTACTGACAAGCTGAAGTTGATACATGTTCCCTCTTTAGCTTAGGTTACTATCGAAAGTATGTTCTGCAGGGGTGGGCTGAGTTTTCATCAATGATTTTCAAATCACTGACTTTTAGCTGACCCCCTCATCATCACTCTTGGCACTACAACCCCTGGTGGATCTTGGCTTTCTCAAGAATCTTCCTCCACTCATCTCGGTTTAGTGCCAGCTCTCTCCAGTTCCGAAGCTCCAAGGCAGAGATGTCTTTGAGGACGTCGTCACTCCATCTTAATTTTGGCCTTCCTAAGCTCCTTCGCCCTATTGGCCTTGTGTTCAGCAGGGACTTTAGTGCTAGATGCTCGGACATTCTTTCCACATGACCCAGCCACCGAAGTCTTCCCAGTATTATAAATGTTGTGACTTTTAGCTCCTTAAACAGAGCATAGAGCTCAATGTAACGTCTGCGCCAAAGTCCATTTTCTGGAACCAGTCCGAAGGTACGTCTCAAAATTTTCCTTTCAAAAACGTCAAATGCTCGCTCATTTCTCTTAGCTTGTACTTAGTAGTTAGCTGACCATATCTCGATAAAAATGTTTACACTTTCTTTGCATTATCTTCAGTTATTTTATTGCATCTTTCAATAAAATTAATTTACTACAGTATTAATAAAATTTTCTTTGTTTAAACGATACTTAAATTATAAAGATAAGTAGGTTGTTGGTGTAATGTTTGTGATTCTCGCCTAGCAATCCAGTTATTGGTAGTTCGAGCCCCATTCGAAGAACCATTCCGAGCACCATCATGTTAGTCCTATTTTCATAACACAAGCGTTTACTATACAATACTAAGAGTATTGATGCGACAGGTATTCCGTGTTCGCATCTCTATTTAAAAAAGGATCTATAAGATAATAATAACAGAAATCACCGTTGCATGTCAAATAAGATTTCTTTCACGAAAATGAGTTAATGTCTATACAGCGTTATAAATGTCCACAATTATTTTTTAATCTAACATATTAAACCAAGAAAATGGGGGATCCTTTTGACATAGATTTATGGACACTAAAATACTTATAATTCATAACCACCGGACTGGGAATGTTCCCTTTATTTGAAATCTCTTTCTTCGTCTGTCTCATTTTTTTTTTACATTTACAACAAAAAAACAAGTGATCGGACTATTTAAATACCCCGACTGAAGGTTAAAGAATCGTAATCGAAAAAAGGATGATGTTCCTTATCATTGATCGCTTTAAGCTCTCGTAAATACCTACTGATATTTGGATTTCGTAAGATGAAGGAGTTCATAGTAAAGCCTCAAAGAACGGTGACTTGACCAGTGTTGCGTCTTTGGGGAAGGTCTTGCCTTTCCCCCGAATAATCCAACTTGTACATGATATTTCGCGCACGGGTAATGTAGTGTGAAGGAGAGTATGTCGGCGGCTTGAAGAAGTGCACCAAGATGGATTGTATATTATCGGCCTCCTGTATATTATGTGTATTTTCTCAGGTTTAACTCCACAGTGCTCAATCTGATCCTGTGAAACCAGGCTCGAGATGGGATAAGTGGTTGAATAGCGGCGTAGTGTCGACCTTTTGACATTTTAGTGAGGTCCCAGTGAGACTGCCACTGAAGTGCGGCATCGTTTCTTGTAATATTGAAAAGATCGCTCATTGGAATAGTGGAAAATGTGGCATCCCCCTGTGAGATTGCATTTTTAGCCAGAGAGTCTACCATTTCATTACCAGGGATGCCTACATGACTCGGAATCCAAGCCAAGGGAGACTTCAATGGTTTGCCGAATGCGTCTGGGTCATTGCTCTATCCGCTTACACCTTGCAAAAATTCATGTTCTTAACTCCTCAATCTGTGAGTGTGGACAAGAGGAGGATGATTTGAACCACTTGTTTTTCAATTGCATTTTAAATGTTGGTACTCAGTCCCTACTCCAGGATCTTGCAGATCTTAATGTCCCTTTCCCTACAAATATCCAGCTCTTGCTTACAGACTGCCGACGGGAAGTATTGAAAGTGTTACTACGATTTTTAGAGAGTAATTGCATTGAGCTGTAATGTTTATGTCGATGACCTATTGACTAGTTTTTGACAATAACATCCTTTTACTGGGTGACAAGCCATTAAATTTAAAAAAAAAAAAAAAAAAAACTCCACAGTGGTTGATGTAGCTTTGGAATGGTTAGTGAGAGCACTCGCTAGCAAGAGTTTTTTGATCTGGTAATTTCAACCATCAGATATCAGTATAATAAAGGTGTAATTTTTTGGTACACTTTGTACATAGTCTGGTATGCAGCTCGTTAGTTTTTTGACTGTTACTCACAATCTGCATCATGCCACGTGTGCAAGTAACATCTGCATTATTTAAAACATAAATAGCGAAATTATGTAACTTTAGCACATCAGCCCCGAAACGTCGGCCAGAGAGGTCACATATGCACGGCAGAAAGCTATACACAGAAAATATTATTTTAGTTTCTTAACCTAAAATAAGCATAGGTACAAGTAATATAAGAAAACTCATTCCGTTTTCAAAATAAATATGATTTCAAAATTGTTATTAAATAATACGAAAACATTGAGTATGTATATGCCTTTTTAAATAATATACCTACTCTAAATTGATTTTTTTTTAAATATTTCACTTTATTGAAAATTGTAACTATTAAGTGAATCCATTACCTGCTACATCGCATATATGATTGGTATTTATCATTAATCCAAATATATTATTCTCTGCGTAACACTGTCCGTCACCAACGCTACCAGAATGCCCCAATAATAATGTGATATAATATAACAATGAGGTATAAGAAGAAAAAAAAGCATAATTCTCTTTTTAGTAATGTCCATCACTAACGTTATCAAGGCGCTACTCTAGGAAGCGCTATTCTCTCAGCATTAATTAACTGGCGGCCGAAATATTGAACAAAAGCACTTTATTTTTTATGGGTTTTAGCCAGTCTAAAATAAATTACATATAAGCTGGTACAATTGTAGTTGAATGATTTAAAAATCTTAAAATTAAGCTAAACTATTGTCCTCTGTATCGAACTCTGAATCCTCATCTAAATTTATATTAAATTGATTTAAGTCTGTGGTCACAGAATCGTGATCTTTCAGTCACCATATTTTTAAATAAAAAATATTAAACAAAGAAACGACCGCTCTACGTGACTGCCAGGGTGATACTGAATTGGAAAATGGAATAGATTTAAAAAAGGAATACCACTACACAATTTACGTGTTACAGAGGGTATTGCTCACACTAATGCAGGTGGCTTACCTAAAGTGAATGGACTCTACCTGCTGATGCAAACACAACTATTGAATGGCGTCTCGACTCCAGCCACGCTTTATTTCACTCAAGCCTACGAGTATGTGCAAGTGAAACAGAGCGCGGCCAGACAGCCACATTTTGGGAACGCCGCGCGTGGCGCTCAAATCCTGTGCTGAAAAACGTAACTAAAAATACAAAGTATGAAATGAAAACGACTTTTTTTGAGACATATGAAGCAACACTTATCACATTAGTTGCAAAAACCCTTCAGATAGCCATTGTGAAAAATTGTGTGACCGTAGGCTTTTTAATTACTGCATAACCTCAAATTATTGTACTAATCCATTAACATTATCATTGTTCATCATCTATCGCTTCTTCAATACGAATGAATATAATGAAACATTGAAAAAAAAGAAAAAAAAATGGTTTAACATGAAAGAAACGCACGATACTTTGCTAATTTGTTCACACAATTCTTTAAATCACAGTTAAATATAGATCGGGGTATTTTTTTTGACCAGTTTCTTAACATATAAACAAAATCAAAAGTATTTGCTGGTAGTGTACGTCTTCGCTGTGATGGCACTTGCTGGACGTTGATGAACGAAACGCGTTCTCCGCGCGCGCTCATTGGTTAAATGAAATTGCGCGCGTCTTATTTCCTGTTACGCATTTCCGTCCTTTTTCACGAAATCACTGCCACAGATTGCAGGAAAGCGAGAGGAAAGATGTTACACATCAAAAACTTAGCCATAACGATAAATTATTAATATAATTTATTTCAAATGGTTGTTAGTTCAACGTAAGAAGAATTCAAATAAATTTTAATTTTAATTCTTGCTTACAGATCTAAACCATTAGTAACAATAAGTATTTTATGCCATTTTTTTAGAAATCAATTTTATGTTAGTACATAAGTATCTACCTACGGGATATTATTGACTCGAGTTATATAAGGCAGTACCATTAAGAGGCATGAGTAATCTTTTGTGGTAAGTTAATTTTAAAGAGCGCTGCGTAATGTAATTTCATATTTTTTGAAGTTATCTTCTTTTGGTGCATTCAGAGTAAATGTTTTATTGTAATTGTAGTCATTGTAGCGGAAGTGCGTGTAGCAGAAATGCGAAACCTCAAAATGCGTGCGCGTCTATCAAACTGTCAAAAATTTATTAACTCGAAATAAGTGTAATAAAAATTATAAATCTAACTAACGATATTATATTATTTAAAAAATTATATTAATAACGCCACCTTAACAACATTTTACATTTATTGAAGAAGAAAAAAACAATATTTGTATTTACATAATATTATATAAAAATATTTTGACATTCAATGAGAATATTGAACACAAAAATCAGACGGTAGTCCCAATATTAGCAATCAAATGAGGAGAATTATAACCCGATTATTCCAGAAATTTTTATTTAAGCAAATAAATCTTTTTTTTTCCTTCTTTTTATCACCATTGACATATATCGGCCTCAGTCAGATCCTACGCATTGGATTAGATGGATTTGTTGCAGAAGTTATGTTGTCCACGCAGTACATTTTGAAGATGTCCATTACGCTTGTCGTTATTGTTATCTCTCCATGTTTTTACTTCATACATGAAGTGAAGAGTGAAGGAAAAAAGAGTACGCACCAGCATACTTGTGGGTTTATCTGTCACAACTGTAGCTAGCTAGGCAGATGCGCCTCCAAATTTATTGTTAACTGTCACCGTTGTACGCAATCATCGTGCTAATGTGTGTGTGTATAATATGGTGAGTGTACAACTGTAACATTAAGTCGCATTAGGCATCCATTTATGTAATAATTTAGTGAAACTTTCATCAAAAAATCTAATTAGGTAGTGGGTATAATATGTATATAAAATATATAATTTATAATAATTAAATGAGAAAAAACGAAATTAACTGAAACATTAAACCAAGAAAGAAGAATGCGAAGAAAACCGATATAATTTTTGGAAATATTCTTCCATTTTACTTATATTTTATTACAAAATTATTTATGTTATTTTATGTGTCTATTTTTTAATAAAGAAGTTTATGAAATAGAGATGCGAACACGGAATCTTTGTCGCATCAATATTCTTACAATTTTCAAAATAAGCTAAACACTTGTGCTATGAAAATAGGACTAACTTGCTTGTGTCCTGGAGTTGGGCTTGAACCACTGACCTCCAGATCACTAGGCGAGCGTCATGACCACCACACCAACATTATTTCAATAAATTTTCAATATAGGTCATTTAAAAAATTACTTCGTAAATTGTATTGAAGAAAATTAGAAAAGATAAAATACTTAATTTTTTTCGTAAAGCTTTTAATTTATTACCACGCAAATACATTATTATGTATAAACAAGAAAATTCTTGAAGAATATTTTATTTTTATTTTTAAAAACCAATTTTTGTTAAATTCGAAAATGTGACAGATTTATGTTGATTCTGCTGATAAAAACGAGGTGCCATTTGAGATTGGCAATAATTCACAAAGGCATATAAAATATCTTGTTTATCAGAACTAGGATCATTTTGATTTCTCGACTACATCAATTGATTACAAGGATCTAACACTGCATGTCTCATTTATTAACAGTTAATATATCACTGCCGCTCGTTACAGATAAATCAATCACTTTCTTGAAAACTCCATTTATTTTTGAGTATTTTATCTGGACGGTTTGATCGTGCGTTTTAAATCAGTGTCGAAAATATTTGATGATTGTTATATTTTCTTTTAAATTTGCATTTTTCTGCGATTAATCAAGTTAATTTACAACTTCAATACCAATAATTAAAAAATTTAATTTATTTCCTGATTAGAGCAGAGCTATCGAATCAATGTTTCCGATTAAAGTTTTTTATTATTGTTTTATTACTACTACAAATAAATCCGATTCAACAAAAAATCTTTTATATAAATAATGGCTTACATGCTGCTACATTAAAATTATTTAACCCTTTAAATGCACGATTTTTTATAATTTATTGAAAAATAATATTATATGATGTGTCGGTCTGCCTAGATTTTTTTAATTTTTATTTTATTTATTAATCATTTGTTTTTATTTTTACATCTCGGGAACGATAACGGAAAAAGTAATATGAAATTTTTTAAACCTATTTCATTAGTTAAAATAGTTTAGTTGTGAAATGATTACACTATGCAGTACCTACCAGAAAAAAAGAAAAAAAAATTATAATTAATTATTATTTTTTTTGTCATGAATCTTAAAAAGTACTCGTTTATTTTTAAATATGGAAAATAATAATAATAATTTATTTTTAAATATGGAATATTTTTTTTTTTATTGTAATACAAATTTACAACACACCTTTTACAATTTTTTGTGGAAAATCTCTTACATCCTTGAAGGCCGGTGTCCAACATAATCCTTCTAGTATCTTTGGGAAGAATATATTTTTTGACTCCTCGTTTCTTCATAGCTTGAATTTTTCATTCGGGTACCACATTTCGCTTCTTCAACACTCCCCATGGAGCAGAGTGCGTTGGAAAGTTTGCTTTAAAATATTATTTTTTCTATGACTTTTTTTCATTGGCTTTTTTATAAATAGTCCGTGCATTTATGACATTTACATCAAACAGTATGCAATTCTTATATCCTTTTCACAGCTTTTGACGCGAATACGATGACATCCTATGAAAATGTTCATCAGATCAATACCGCCCATATGAGCATCATTTTCATTTACGATCCAGATATTTTGGTTTTATTGTATCTTTCAATGCTGATAGCACGCTTGGCTGCGACATACTTTGACAACAAGGTAACCACCTTATTGTCTTTCCAAGCAGTTATTGAACTATCCGTACCTTCATTAATTTTTATTTGGCCCTCTCAAGAGAGGCAAGAGAAGTGGGACACGGCGCCTCTGGGAAGGTGGACTTATTCCTTCATCCCAAGATCCTTCACCGGAGGACGCTCTCTACACCAGGTAGAGAGCGTCCTCCGGTATTTGATTATTACACGATGCAGCTGGTATCGGGACATGGGGAGTTTTGCAGCAAACTGCATGACTCGGGACTCGCCGCGTCACCCTGGTGCGGCTGCAGTCGTATGGCGCAAACGCCGGAGAACATGTGTAATTATGAGATACCCAAGAGAGGTTATGATTGTATCACTTGTGGGAGTGAGACACAGGTCCGCACGGAACTGTTACCTCGTCAAGAATGATAGGAACCTCATACTCTTCCGGGAGTTCGTCAGGACGTGGGCGTCACGCTGGTAGCTGCTTCATGGGTAATTTCTCTTGAGAATGAGGACCCGTGGCGCTCGGAACTGAACTCTTCCTTTTGCGTGTTTCTGTTTTGTCCTTTCCTTATAGGGAGTACGTCACATTACCCATAGTTCTTTCACTGTCACCTTCTCACCCCATTTCTAAAAGCCACTTTTTTTTCTCTTTTCCTTATTTTACTTTAAATTATTATTTTCTTTATGAATTTCTTTATTATGTTTCTTTTTTCTATATTTATGCTTTATTTTGTGATTGACCTTTATATATTTGATTTTATATTTGTTTTTCATTACCTAATGAAGAGTGTTTGGTGGGAGTGGGACAGTAATTGGAGTTTCGTTGGGCCTCTCCTTGCCGGGTCGCCCTTTACACGACTTGGCACGGAGATGGCTTTTAGAGAAAAAATTTCAACCGTGCGATAAAAGTGTAGGGCCGAGATGGGAGCTTTCGCTCATAAAACGGTCCTGGGAATGCGGTGGGTCTCCATTCATTGGCCCTCGTACGTTCCACGCGAAACAAATTTTTTCATATATTTATTTTTATCAGGTAACTTGCCGTTAGGCAGCCTATTCTGCATGACTGTAGACCCAGACCATATATTCCTATTTTTATTAAATATGCTACCGATGGAACTGAAGAATGACAATTGTCGAAATAGATTGAGATTTCTTGGAGAAATTCGCGACAGTCTTACAATGGATTTCTATGTCGCTCCTAGATCAGGTTTACTAAGAAGTCGGATATTATTTTATTTTCTAGAATAAATTAAAAATATGTGTGCATACCCGCCGAACTTCTGCGGTTGTTGAAGGGAAAACATTCATATTTTTTATAGCTACATCTCGCGATATTGATCTCAAACTAGTCAAAAAGTATCAGTGATAAGTCGGTCATTTTAACCAATACCGTTAATGATAGGCCAATAAGAAGTTTTTCATCTTCGACAGCCGATTCAGCTTCTGGACCATCAAATCTGTCCCTAATTGTATCAATATCAGCATCGTTATCAACATCTTACTCCTTAAAACTATCTTTAGAGTCATAATCATCTCTCATGTAACGATTTATGAAGTCTTCTATCTCAGCATCGGACATATTACTATTTTTATCCAATTTTTTAACCTAAAAATGTTGGATACACTCGAATTCACGCTTACTGCATAGTGTAGTGATTTTATACAATATAAGAAAAAATGCTTTTTATGAAACTATTTGAATTTATTTCTTAAAAAAAACATATAAATATTTATTAACATACCTTGATACAAGCCGCTAATATTTTTTACGACACTGAAGCACTTAAAATAGCCCCATAAATAAATGTCAAAATAGCCTCAAACAATGACGAATTGAAAACACCTGATGACAATGATTAATTGATTTTATTGTTCACATTTGTAATATCTAACGTTCAAAGAAAAATGTTTTTGAATACTCAACTTAGCAGTCTACTTGACACTATTAATTTATATATTTATATGTCGATTCCAGACGATGTTATAAAAATTGAGATCTTATGTTGCAGTTCACATATCACACCATGCCTTTAAGTTATTATTATATTGAACTTGAATATTAGAATCAATAGTAACAATAATCAATCAGAACCAAAAAACAAATCAATTTGCTTTTAAGGAATGCTTTAAATATTTGCTCCGATAAAATTATCATGATCACTCAACTTCCTTGAGTTGAAATATATATCGGTTGTATAAAAAACCGCTACAAGCCTTACAATAGTTATCGATTTTTCAACCATTAAAGCCGTTTTTTTGCATTCCATATAAGACCAGAATTAATACGGTTGTGGTTTAATTACCCGGTATACGAGTAAAGAATGTGTAGGTTTCAGATTCCGTCGACACTTGCCGCATGGATATTTTTAAAACTACATTACAATGCAATTATATTATATAATACAATAATGCAAGACTTAAAAAAAAGTAGATTTATTTTAAATCTAGCTATTATTAAAACATGTTAAAGAAACGTAAGTAATTCTGGCACCTTATGCATCTAAATGTAGAGCTAATTTTATTCAAGGTTATTTTATTTTTAATTCGTACAATGAATTATTTTGTTGTGTAATATAGAGGTTATTATTATTATTCATTCTGTTCGCCAAATCCTTTCAAGTATTAACTTCATTTTTATACAATTCGACATTATTTACAAACCGACCAAAACTGCAATATTGCTACTATTATTAAAAATTAAATAAGCTAGTAGTGATCTGTCAGCATCAATCGATTCTCGCAGATTGCTTACTACTAGGCACTGTGGGCGGCTGTGACCAATAGTGGCCGATACGCGACCATTGGTGTTTGTTCTGTAACCTGACCCCTCTTGACATGAGGGGTGTTATGGCGGCCGCTCCGTGGCCGATAGCCGTTACGTCGGAATACATCAATGTGATTTTCTTAGTCTCGCTTTCTGCCTTTCACGTTGCTCATATTCCTTTTTGCCTATTTCAGATTGATTTTGCCTTGCATTCTTCATTTTACGTCATATTTAAAATTATTCGTCCTACATTCCTTGATTCCGGTTGTTCTTCGAGCATATAAACGGTCCTTACATAATCTCAGACGAATGAATAAATAATACGGATGAATGATTATTTTTTAATTTTTTGTATTATTTAATTTTTTTTTAATCTCTACCCTTTTCAGAAAAAAAAACTTAGATAAAAGTTGACAATTGCGCATATTTTTTATACAAAGCCAAACACTTCAAGCTTCATAAAAATGTACACTGGAATAATACTTTAGTCTTTAAAAAAATATCCAGTTTCATTGAAACATTAGTACAATTTCATTAAACAGCGTTAGAACTTTCGATAAAAAGTTTGACACCTGTGTTAACATTGTCAGTTTCAAAAACAACAATAAAGGGAAATCGAATGAAAAAATAGAGAGCTGTACAGAATATTTTGAATTACATATATAAATGATTAAAGTATGGACGTATGTACGTGGAGTTTTGACGTATTCTATTTTTACGTATTATATTCATAAATTTCAAGTAGTAAATTACAATATTAACCATTATATTGTTCGGTTTGATAACATCCGTATCATATGAAATCATCTAAAGTATTTATAGTATTTAATTAGTCATTTTTGGTGTTAACAGGTATATCATAACCATTATTCAGGATAATAATAAGAAATTTATTTCTTTTTTAAATTACAATACAACAAAAATTAGCAACTTTTAATCTCTTTGGGAAGGCTTACATGCTTATTAAATCTCTGGGATATTATATTTATTTTCTTACGTCTATCCTCGGTCAAACTGAAAATATGCACCTATGGATATATGAAAATCAATTTATAAAAATGTGTATTATTTTAATTTCCTTACTATTCTGAGTAATTAGGCAAAAAAAGTGCTTTAATTAAATATTTACTTCAATTTTCAGGTCACCCAAATATCAAATGTTAAAAAAACACTACATTACTTTAATTTTGCTACGATAGTGAAATTATTTTTATTAAAACTATATCTAGCATGACAACTAAAATTATGACCTTTTTTTACTTTCGACAACCTAATACTTTTACTATGTTATTTATTGTATGACTGATTCAAAATTTTAATTTTAAATTCTAATTATTCTGTATCTAAAATTTCGGTGACAAAAATGTGTTAAAAACGAGTGTTACAATATAAATATATGTATGATACCTAAAAGTGTTTCTTCTAGGTTATTCTACTGTGACTTTGTTCATAGTTAAAGTTTGGCTATTTCACCTTATCTTAAAATCAAATATAACAATCAATCAATATCAAATATAACAATCAATCAATATCAGTGATTATGGATACCTTATGCTTGTGTTGTTTAGAAAATCTAGGAAATATTTTATATGTTATTGTGATTCACATATGAAGTAAACACTTTTTCCATAATTAAATAAATTTTTAACAAAATATTTCGTCTTTATCTGACGTATTGACATATAAATTAAAATAAAAAATTATTTAAAATGTCCTTCACATTTGACATTTATTATGATTTTATTATTTTTTATAGAGTATAGGGTTATTTCCTATTTGAATTTATTATTTACTAATCTGATTTATTTTATTTAACATATTGCGTATAGATACATTATTAACAACTATTTTTTACTCAAAACAAATCAAAAATTATGCTCATAGATAATAGCTCGATTGAAAAAAAAAATCATTCTATATTTTGTACATAAAAAGAAATTTACAATGACGTTCGTTTTATAGAAAAAATAAAATAAAAATATAATTTATCATTAAAACATACAATTATTAGAAAAAATATCGACCAATAAGGTAACAATTTATATTTTTTTATAATATAATTTTTTTTTATTTATATATTACTAGCTGTTCATACCCGGCCTTGCATGGGTTAAGGATTAAGTTTAAAATAAATTTGTGAGGGTAAACAATGTTTCGATTCGAACGGTATAGATTTGCATCGAAAATATATCAAGGGGAGGAGAGAGGGTAAAAGAATAGGGGGGAAATGTCACCAAGTTAACCACCAGGTCGTAAAGCATAAGTTTCCAAAATTTTAGTCCGATCGGTCGAACGGTTCAGATTTGCATTTAAAATATATCAGGGGTAAAGGAAGGGGTAAAATAATTGGGGGGAAATGTCGAATATATTACCCGCCGGATCCTAAAGAATAATTTTCCAAATTTTGTGTCCGATCGGTCAAACGGTACAGATTTGCATCAAAAATATATCAGGTTAGGAGAAGTGTTAAAAGAATAGAGGGAAAATGTTGCACATGTTACCCGTCTTAAGAATAAGTTTCCAAATTTTGAGTCCGATCGGTCAAACGGTACAGATTTGAAAAAAATATCGGGGGGAGGGGAAAGTCCTAACTAAAGTCCGCCGAGTCCTAAAAAATAAGTTTCGAAATTTTGAGTCCGATCGGTGAAACGGGAGATTTGCATCGAAAATATGTCAGGGGATGGGAAGAGGTATGAGAATAGGGGGGAAATGTTGCCTATGCTATACGCCGGGTCCAAACGAATAAGTTTCCAAATTTTGAGTCCGATCAGTCAAATGGTACAGATTTGCATCGAAAATATGTCATGTTCTTTAGGACACAGCGGGTAACATAGGCAACATTTCCCCCTATTCTCATACCCCTTCCCTTCCCCCTGACATATTTTCGATGCAAATCTGTACCGTTTGACCGATCGGACTCAAAATTTGGAAACTTTTTCGTTACGACCCGTCGGGTAACAAAAGTGACATTTCCTGCCTATTCTTTTAGCCATTCCCCTCCCCTGATATATTTTCGATGCAAATCTAAACCGTTCAAATCGAACCTTTGTTTACCCTTACAAATTTATTTTAAACTTAATCCTCAACCCGTGCAACGCCGGGTATGATCAGCTAGTATTATATAAATTTATATTTAATTGAGAAACTATCGAGGAAGCATTTATCCATCACTCAAATCTCTTCACGGCTGCGGATACCGAATTTTGCAATCCAATCAATAAAACCGACGTTGTTCATTCAAGAAGCAAAAATCAAGAATATGAGACCGTCTGGATGTAAAGAAAGGTCGTAATTGGTCTAATTAATTCCAACGTCTTCAGTCATTGGCGGTGCAATTAAAATGGTGCGCATCACTGGTATCCAAATGGAAAGTAATGTTGGCGCACTATTCATACTAAATCTCGCAGAAAATTGCTCAAAATTTCTTCGCTCCCTAGGGAGGGGGATTTTCTTTATTTCCGGTTCAAAATGTACCGGGATTTCCGCGTTGCATGGAATTTTGTGGGGTCCGAGTATGCTCGACTTGTTTTCGAGTATATGATGAAAAATATCAGGGAATTCCCGTCGAATATTTCACGTTCAATTGAAAAGCATGCGGTGTATGTGTGGAGACGAATTCTGTGAGGAAATTCCGGAATCTAATGCACTTTGGAGAGCTAACCTTATATGAAAGTTTAGGAGAATGTTCGATACATGATGAAATTGAGCGCTCAAGGCAAATTTACTCCTTTTTTATTGAGTTGAGGTTTATTAGATAAGATAAGACCCCCCACGAATTAGAACTCTTGTTTTTACACTAGTTTTGAGACAAAACCTTGAAAATGGCATGTATATATTATCGATCCGAAATACCACTTATATACACTATAATTCATGGATGTGTTCAGACATGTTGTATCAAAGTTTTTTGAATGATAAAAAATGAATTGAAAAATCCTTATGTTATCTAGCATATGTCACTCGAATGTTTTTATCTTCATGGTAAATTAACAGAGGACAGATCATAAATTTAAAATTATAGTTCTGGTGAAAATTATATATTTTTTCGAAAAACAGATATTTTATTTTATCCTTAAACGTGATTTTTCTTTAGTTGTAGAAAACATAATTAAATAACTACTTTAATTAATCCACTGCATTGATTGGAAAAAGCTTTATCCCGAAATAATTATTTTATCATACAATCAATTTCAATATTAAACATTAATAATGCATTAATTTGACACTCGTTTCCGACTCTATAAATACCCAAAGGGGACGTATTCAAATCATTAATAAAAAAACGAAATGAACTGTTTGTGTAACGCGTTGTCTGAAGGTAATATGAATTTATTATTCTTAATGAAGGTAGATGCCTAATATATGTATACATCATAATGATCATTGTAAAGCTAATTAAAGAATAAAACTACCGTATACACAATTAACAAATATCGTATTAGTCTGTTATTGTTTCCGGTATTTTTGCTTCGTAGTTTTCGACAGAAATACTATTTACTGCAGAAGGTCTCATGAAGCAACAAATTCAATGTACTTTCTTCGTTCATGATTAGGACGAGGACTTATCATTAATTATCATTAATTAATTATCACCGATTTACGTACATTATACAAATTTGTGAACACGATAAGTCCTACTGGATTTTGTCCCCAAATGAATGATTACAGATTAATAATTAAGATAAATTATAAAAGTCTCACAGGGACCTAACTATTTATATGAAAAACATGTTTGGAAGTCTATCTATAGGGTGGCCCAGGGCTAACGACCTGTATAAACTGGCTTAAGTGATCACTCTGCACAATGCAAAGTTCACCAAGTCCATCGTAAGAACATCCACACATCAAAATTGAAAGTTGTACGTATAAACCGCGCATGCGCAATGATAGCTAGAATCTAGCCGCTAGATTGGCCACTATCAAAATAAAAAATGGCCAAATTCACATATTATTCTAAAACATGTATATGTTTATTATAAACTAACAGTAAACGTGTATAAATATGTACATGTAAAAACATACATTATTTTTATAAATGCACAGTATTAATATTATCTGCAGGTATTTTAAAATAATCTGTACTTATCGCTACTAAATACGATTTTAAACTGGCAATGGGAATATTTGCATTGCTATCAACAGTTTTAGGACAATTATATTATAGATGATGATAAGACGGGAAATTTTGATAATTTCCCTCCTTGGTACACTGCGGTACTCAAAAAATTATCAGAGAAAAATTCAAGTACTTTCGTAAATTTAAAATTTATGGCAATAAATCTGACGAATTATCTTTTAATATTTTACGCGATAGAGCCAAGTCATTGGAAAACGAATGTTACTTGAATTACATCTCTAAAACAGAGGAGTCTGTAGTACGTAACCCCAAAACGTTCTGGTCATTTATTAAATCAAAATCTAAATCATTCAACCTGCCAAGTAATATGACATACGGTCTCAATACTGCCACATCAGGATCCGACATATGTAACTATTTTTCCGATTATTTTTATTCTACGTTTTCAAATCCCTCTTCAAGTACTCAAAATACGAATTCTCTGTCCAATTACGAACCAATCACCGATTGTTTCATTTCATCAATAGAAGTCAGTAAATCGAACATAATAAATCAATTAAAGCATCTTGATATAAATAAATCTGCTGGACCTGATCAAATACCACCAATATATTTAATTAAATGTGCTGATATAATTGCTGTACCTCTAACAATTTTATTTAAAAATTCTATTAAGGATGGATTTGTGCCAGATATCTGGAAATCGGCATTTATTACGCCAATTCATAAAAAAGGCTCGAAATCTGATGTCGCAAATTATAGACCTGTTTCTAAATTGTGCACAATTGCTAAAGTTTTTGAGAAGGTTATATACGATCAAGTCTATGCAGCTCTTCATCACTCCTTTCATCCAAATCAACACGGATTCATCAAAGGGAAATCAACCGTCTCCAATCTAATCCTCTTTAATGACTTTCTAACTGATAAAATGGATAAAGGACTTCAAACAGATGTGATCTATACTGATTATAGTAAGGCGTTTGATAGAATAGATCATCATCTGTTGATTAATAAGCTTTTCTTGGCCGGAATACGTGGTGACTTGCTAAGATGGTTTGCATCCTACATCGATAATAGAACTCAGGCTGTGGTAGTAAGCAATTACATGTCGAGTTGGGTTGTAGTTCCCAGCGGAGTACCCCAGGGATCACTGCTGGGGCCATTGTTGTTTATAATCTTCATTTCCGATATTCACGATTGCTTTCGTCACTCTAATGTCCTAATTTTTGCTGACGATATGAAAATTTTTAAACCAATCTCTAGTATTTACGATTCGTTCGATCTACAAGATGATTTGCTACGGTTAGATAATTATTGTAGATTAAATAAACTTGATTTGAATCCCTCAAAATGTTCTTGTGTAGTTTTCACACGCAAAAAAAATATAATACCATTTAACTATATATTAAAAGGAGAACAATTAGAAACAGCTACATCAATCAGAGATTTAGGGGTGATCAATGATAGAAAATTATTATACGATGAACATATCGATTCTATTATAAGTAAGGCTTATAGGGCTTTAGGTTTCATCATGAGAATGTCTAAAGATTTTAAGTGTGTAAAGACATTGAAAGTACTTTACTGCACTTTTGTCAGAAGCAAACTCGAGTATGCAACGCAAGTATGGAACCCCCAGTATATGATCTATGTAAATCGGTTGGAACAAATTCAAAAAAAATTTATTCGCTTTCTCAACTTTAAATTCAATTGCGTTTCTGACGATTATGACAGTTCATGCAAAAAATATCACATCCTACCTTTATACAGACGTCGGGAAATAGGTGATTTGATGTACCTACTAAAAATTGTATCAGGCAACGTCGACTGTCCTGAACTATTAAATAGACTAAAATTCCATGTTCCCTGTAGATCTCGTAGACACAATCCAGTCTTTCACATTGATTTTACCTCATCCAACTATCGTCGTAATTCATATTACTTGAGGGTATGCGATGCATTCAATAAACTGATAAGATTATTGGATATTGATCTGTTCGAGTGCAGCCACACAAGATTAAGAAAAATTTTGAGTGCTGAATTTTTTCCACGTAATAATTAAGTTTCTTTATCTTTTGTTTAAATTTTTTATTCTTTCTTTCTATATAATTAATATGCCTTAGTATATCATAAATATTTATCATTACTGACATATTTCTGTTTGTTTAAATTTTTTATTCTTTCTTTCTATATAATTAATATGCCTTAGTATATCATAAATATTTATCATTACTGAAATATTTCTAAATGTGGAGACCTGTAATTGGCCATCTATATTGTATCAATGTTTTCTATGCTTTTTTTTGTGCTGTTGGTCTTCCATAAACATTAAATAAATAAATAAATAAATAAATAGATAATACTTCATATTAAAGACGAATTTTATTCAGAAAGATGTTTTACGAGTATATTGAATTTTTATCAAAAAGAATAAGCGGCGCGGACAGGCATCCAGCCCTCGTCACGGCCCGCGGCATTTTAAATTTTAACGTCAGTTGTTGGCATGTTTCATACTTTGGATTTTTTATTTTTAAATATTTTACTATCGTATTTTTAATTAAGAAAACTTTAAGCAGTCTGAAAGAGCAGGAGTAAATACAATATATTATTTAAAATAATATCTTTATATGAATAAAATGCGTTTTAAAATCACCAAAAAACTTAAAAATTTTATGCAAATTTAAAAATTTAAAGATTGTTGATATTTAACATGTCTTAATTATTTAAGTACGGCTTAATTATCATAATGTTAGACTACTTAGTATTCTCGTAAGAAAACATATTCTGTGTACATATAAATATTCAGAATCTATTGATTTTGAACTGAAAACTAAAAGCATGTTTTTTGCCACGGCCTGTCGATTAATGCTTATATTTATTTTAATTGTTGTAAATATTGTTCATTTTTTTACTTTAATATAAGAACAAAGATTTTATCTAAGTTATTTTCCTAAAAAACTGCAGTCTAGCATATACTCTCTGATAAAAATAAATAATAAAAACCCATATTTTCGGAAAAAATGCCGAAATACACATTTGCAATGGATGTCTAGCCTTAAAATGCATTTCTCAAAATGTACCTCTCAACAGAAGGGAGTTTAGATAGATATATCTTTCTCAGACATGCGTGAGCACTGAAAGCACACGGAAATAAGCTGGCCACATTTCTTGGAGAGCTGATGATCGATGGACGAACGCAATCATCCAATGTTGCGTTCGTCCGAGGAGAATCAAGACATCGACGTGCCGCCCCAAAAACCGATGTACCGACGAAATTCTGCGGGAATACGTGGCAGCAAGTAACAATAGAAAATAATGATAATGATTTATCTTTATATTTAAAACAAAATGTGCCTACTTATTCACAATATTCTAAAATCATTTTTATATATTAATAATACTTTAGCCTCAAAAGTGTATCCAATGCGGATAAATTGAATAAAAATATTTAATTATTTATTATATTATTATTATCCACATGTCTGCTAAATCCAGAAAGCTATTAAAATGTTGAAAGAACTTTAAATCTACTCCCTTAATCTTCATGATATTTCATTGCATATGATTTTCCAATTCGTGCTACATTTGCTACTTTCTTATCAACTCCATTGGAAAGGTGCAACATAAATTGAAGAGATATATTAATCTGGCATCTGAATTGCAAACTTGGATTATGTTTTAATCTGTGGTTTGGACATAATATTTCTATCTGCTAAATAAATTGTCGCAGTTCTGGTTTTAATACCTATATAAAATTATCAGCCGCATTATCGACTCTCCGGTTTTGCCAGCGTTCCATTAGTAATTCCATTTTCCAGTAATTTCTCTTTTTACGATCTATTGAAAACATCTCGACTAAAACTTGATTCATATGACTATTCAAATTTGGAATTAAAATCTCTAGTCCAAAGTGTGTAGATTGCGCGGCTTATTCCGGATTCCACGTTAACAGTCTGCAACACTTGACGAAACCTGGAATAGGCATGCTGAGGTAATTGTTGCATTCTACTGCACATTGACTGAGTAGCGAAGTAATTCAGTAATTAATTTGATGGTTCCCATACGGTTACTTTTATTATTGTTTATTTTATCTTGATATGATGGAATATCAATGGGACCAGTGAAACACGGTACTGCTGAAATCCTAGCCTGTTTATTAACAAAATCAATTATACAGAGCAAATAAATTAATATCGAATAAAGTGATGATCTTGTGCGGTGTGGTTGCGTGGCTGTCTGCTGGTGATCTCCGTTGAATAATTCGATATCTACTGGTACACACATCATTAATGTATTAAGATTGTATGTCATTATTATATTTATTTGGTCAGTGATTTTTTTTAAATAGAGATGCGGACACGGAATACGAGTCACATCAATATTCTTACTATTTTCAAACTAAGCTAAACGCTTGTGCTATGAAAAAAGGACTAACTTGCTGGTCTGGAGTGAGATTCGATCCCGCGACCTTTGGATCAGGAGGCGAGGGTCCTAACCACAAGACCAACAAGCTACTCTTTTTAAATTACTACAATTTTTATTCAATTATATGGTATGCTACTCAATAGTACTATTATTTTTAAATAATTTACTTTGCCAGTCATCATCTCATCGGCTGTCCCATATTTCCGAGAAAGACTGTGATGACCATTCCTCACGGTTATGGTCCTTGGGTAACTGAAGAGTCCAATCCTGAACCCACAAGTTCTGTACCCATCGAAGTTATTGCTGAAGGATGATTGCTTAGATACTCATTATTCTGCTTCAAGCTCATTATCTTTTGTGTATTTATTTATCTTGCCAATTGATTCTTATTCCCGTAATTCAGTGTCAAAGTATGTAAAAAAAATTCATAATTTTACGATATCTATCTCCAAAATAATATGCGTTGCATGCGCATGCACGTAAACAGTATCTGTGTGCTTGTACAAGCATATCTTTTCCTATTAACCCTTAAATGCGTGTTTTTTTATATTTTAATGAAAAAAATGTTTTTTCATGTTTCGAAATGCCTATATAACGGGAAAAATCTCATACATTTTTAAACATATTTTATTAGTTAAAATAGCTTTGTTGCAAAATTACAACACTATGCACTATTTTGATAACAAGGTTACTTACTACCTTATTGTCTTTCCAAGCAGTGATTGAATTATCAGTACCATCATTAATTGTCATTTGGCCCTCGTACTTTCCAAGGGGAACACATTTTTTCATATATTGTGACGTAGCAACCTCTGTTCGTCACACCTCTTCGCGAAACATCTAAAGTAATGAATTTATCGATCCCCGCACCAAATATCTTCACCAAAATTGATTTTAATCCGCGTAGGTACCGCGAATACTCTATGGAAAAAAATAAATGTTTTTGGTCTGCTGCAGATAGTTTCACGGCAGTCGGGGACGATATTTCAAAATGGCGCATTCGAAATCTGACACTTCGGCACGCAAGATGTGAGCCTTTCTATGAACCCTCGTGTTAAGAGGTAAGCTCATTCCGAGAGACGCAATTTGAAGTGGCCTAAAGATAACTTGTGAAATTACATGATTGTTTGTTTAATAATGTCTTTCGTACAGAGGGTCCTTCCAAGCCAGCGGAGTGAAAGGTGCATCCCTTGCAATGCCTGGGGGGCAGCTGCAGAGATGATGTTCCGGAAGTCATCTGCATCGGCAGCCCAAAAGCCTCGGGGCGGGGTTGTTCTCTGGACCCATAAGGGAGCAATCCTGCTTCAGATGCAAGGCCAGTAAAATGAAGACCACGACATGCCCGGTATTCCAAATTTTTTAGTCATCAACTTCACGTCACGCCTGGAGCGAGCTGGGAGTTTGTCTGGCTCCGTAAATTGAATAGAACAAGTACATCAGTGGTCGTGCCGTTTTTAAGAGAACATTGCTAACTACATGCGGAAGCGGTGTTTGTGCCAGAAATTGTGACATGTTATCTGAAATCGATGTCACCAAGCGAATGTATTCGCACAGCCTATTGTAGCTTTATTGTTTTTGAATCTGATATAGAAATTTTGACCTGATGTTAATTGAATCTACAGAATGTGATTGCCGGCGTTTCCGACACCAGCGCTGCGTCACCGCTAGTAGTATAGAAGTATTTAGTTTCGATTGTCTTTTCCATCCTTGTTTAATGCGGCCGCTAGCGACGATGTCGAGGCGCGGTAAATTAAATTATTCAACTCTATTTATTGTATAAAAAAGATTTCGATGTGCAAAATTCACAAAAATATTTTATGGAAAATTGTCACCTTCTGTGGCACTATTAATTTCTGATTAAAATTCAATTGAATAAATTCACATGTTAACTAAAGAATGTTTCGTTGTATAACCCTTGTCATTGAACTGTTGCAACTTTAAATATGTTAAAATGAGAGACAGCTGAAGTGCAGCGTACACGACACCAGAAGTACCCTGAGTTTGAAATGTAGAAGTAGGGTGAGTCCCATTCTTCTCCGACTGAGCAAAACTGGTGGTGACGAGGAGTTCTGATGGAAGCATCAGAACCTCACGTCATAATATTTATTTTTATCTGATAACTTGCAGTTAGGCAGCCTATTATGCATGAATATAGAATACAGATCATATACTCCTATTTTGGTTAAATATGCTACCGATGGAACTGAAGTATGAAAATTGTCGAAATAGATAATGTGATTGAGGAACAATAATTCGCGATAGTCTTACGATATTTCATATTTCTTTGACCAGAATATATATCTACACTAAGATATTGATTGATTGTCATTAATATCAGTATAGGTACCTACCTATATATTGTTTGAGTTCGAGAGCTGTGATGCTTATTGGATTAACAATTTTTTTTAATGCGTACAGATTTGTTTATTGATCAATTTTTTCTATTATACTATTTGTGAAAAAATAAATAAATATTTATATGGTGTGTCCAATTCCATGACTTCTCTACCCAATTATGCATTTCTTCCAAACTCGGTTTGCAACTCACTAATGAAAAATATTTCGTTTTCTAAACTAAATTTCGCATGGTACCCCGCCGAACTTCATCGGTTGTTGAATTCAAAATTTATACATCTACATTACGCAATATTGGTCTCAAACTATTTGTAGTCAAAAATTATCGGTGATAAGTTGGTTATTATAAGTAATACCGTTAATTATATGCGGATATGAATTATTTCATCTTTGAAATCCGATTCAGCTTCTGGACCATCAAACTGATAGTATCAATATCCGCATCTTTATCATCATCATCTTACTCCTCAAAACCATCTTTAGACTCGTATTCATCTATCATGTAACGATTATTGAAGGCTTCTATTTCAACATCGGACATATTACTCTTTTTATCCATCTAATTACCTAAAAATGTTTTATGCATTAAAATTTACGCTTACTGCGTAGTGTAGCAATTCTACAACATAAGAAAAAATGCTTTTTATGAAACTATTTGAATTTATTTCTTAAAAAAACATATAAATATTTATAAACATACCTTGATACAAGCCGCTAATATTTTTTATGACACTGAAGCACTTAAAATAGCCCCATAAATAAATGTCAAAATAGCCTCAAACAATGACGAATTGAAAACACCTGATGACAATGATTAATTGATTTTATTGTTCACATTAGTGATGTATAACAGTCAAAGCAACATGTTTTTGAATACTCAATTTAGCAATCTAATTGACAAAATAATTAATATATTTATATGTCCATTCCAGACGATGTTATAAAAGTTGAAATCTTATGTTGAAGTTTTATCATAATAGGTACTCCGTCGGTATACATAATAGGTACTTTACTACGAATGTCGAAAATATAAATTGACTGACAAATGTTTTTAGAATTTAATCTTCAAAGCATGAAGTGTCTTATCAAAGCTCAAAACATCTAACATTTTAGAAATATATTAAATTACTGTAAGTTTAGTGTTATGTTATATGTTTTAATTCGTTTTTAATTTTTGTTATATTTTACAAAGAAAATTCGTTATAACTTGGTTTTTATGGGTTACTTTTTTTTAAGTTACATAACCCTTGTAGATTTTTTTTAGCGGGCCAGTATGAATAAATTAAGTATGTATATAAACCATTATTTTAACATAATTAATAAAAATGAACTTTGTTTTCACCACTTTTGTATTGAAAAATATTAACATGTTTCAGAGCCTATGGCCCCTTCGTCAGGTACAATTGTATACTGATAAATTAAAAATCAAAAATTAAAGTATAGGCAATCAAAAAATAAAAATTATATGTGCGAAATTAATAATAATGAAATACCTAATAACATGGAAACAAATTTAAAAGATAACTATTTGTAAAAAGAATTAACACATCTTCTTATTTCCAAAATTTACAATTTATTAAGCTGTGATTCTGTATAATTTGTATGTAAAATTTGTAAATTCTTATTAATGAATATCAAAAGAATGATCCATATCCAATCATGTAGGTATTAAAAAGATGGTTAGGAAATTCGGAATAATTATTGCTATTTAAATACCTCAAGTGTTCCTTAACTCTAACTTCAAAATTTCTACACGTTTTTCCTATATAAAAATAATCACAATCATTACAAATCAATTTATAAACATCCGATTTCTTTTTAAATTATCTTTATCCCTATTATTTAATATATATTTTTAAATTTATTATTAGTATAGAAAGCTAGACTACGAAAAAGCATTTGACAGAGTAAAACACACAGATTTAATTAGAATATTACAAAGATGTGATATAGATGAGAAGGATGTGAGAATAATTAAAAACTTGTACTGGGAGCAAAACGCTATTATTAATTGAGAATGGAGCCATTTCACGAGGCATTCCTGTTCAGCGTGGAGTCCGACAGGGATATGTTCTCTCTCCTATATTGTTCAATCTATACTCTGACATGGTCTTCAAAGAAGCGCTAGATAATACTCGTACAAACCTTGGCGTGAAAGTCAACGGTGTAGCTATCAACAACATTCGATATGCTGATGATACCGTTTTGCTGGCGTATAGTGTTAAAGATCTGCAACAACTGCTCAGTAAAATTAATTCCACTGGCGAACACTATGGTCTAAACATAAATATTAGCAAGACCAAGTATATGGTTTTTAGCCGAGAGAATCATCAAAATATGTGCCTTCAATTAAAGGGTGTCATCATTGAGAGAGTAAAACAGTTTAAATATTTGGACAGTATTATTACTGACAATCTGGACCCTGACACGGAGATCAAATGCAGAATAGAGACAGCCCGTGCATCTTTTAATAAGATGAATAGTCTACTCTGTAATGACGACTTAAACTTGAAGGTCAGATAGAGGTTGATCAAATGCTATGTATGGTCAGTTCTACTTTACGGTGTTGAAGCATGGACGCTGAAGGTGAATACTCTAAATCGCCTAGAGGCGTTCGAAATGTGGATACATCGTAAAATGTTAAGGATATCTTGGACTGACATGACTAGTAATATTGAAGTTTTACGTAGAGCAAATACAAACAGACAGTTACTTAACACAGTATATCTCCGTAAAAATTCATACTTTGGTCATATAATGAGAGGTGAAAAGTACTGCATCCCTCAGCTCGTCATGAAGGGGAAGATTGAGAGTCCCAGAGGGGTCGGAAGGAGGCGGCACTCCTGGCTTCAAAACATCCGAGAATGGACCGGGATAAGAAGCGTGCAAGAGCTGTTCCGCACTGCCCTGGACAGGGAAACTTTCTCCCAGATGATCGCCGACGTCGCACAGTAATTCGCCTAGAACAAGCCAGGTGGACAAAAGTCATTTCAAAGAATCGATTAATTAATGATACCATGACAATAACAACCCCCCGTCGGTCACAATTCGAGGTAATAATTATGTCAAAAATTCCAGAGCGATGATTCATAAGCGGTTGAAGTGAAGTGATAATGTAATTCCATTTACAGAGACAATTTAGTTGCAATTTTGCAATGCTTTCAATAACATCTAACAAGTTTAAAAGTTAATATTATAACGTTTTCTGTGATGAATTTTACTTTAAAGGGTTAGTTTTTTTTAATCAATTTATAATTTGATTCCAATTATAGGCAACATATATTATAAAAGGTTTTGAAAAACTTACGTAAAAATTTTAATATTTTTTTCGTTTTTAATTTTTTACGTATATATCTTTTTGTACTTACATGTCCATGGGCTAATTTTTTGATATTATAAAGCGACAATCCTTAACTATTTAACAACATATAATTGAGTCCCCCATATTTCCCCCATTTTTAAAAAAAAAATTTCAAAATGTGTGTGCTCTCTTTCAAAAATGTAGTTTTTTGAAGAATGGCGGAAGCACAAGAAAGAAGAACGAAATTCTCGTCTAATGGATTTTATAATGCAAAAATTTAGTATTACAGATGTCACTTCTGATTCACAGAGGTGTTTACAGTTAAACATTTCAAGGTTTTCGTCACAATTGTCTGAAAAGTGGGCTGCAGCCAATAATATGATGGACCGTTTTTTAAATCAAAGTAAAAGTTGGTTAGAGAACGCAGATATAAAATTTAACATCAGTCCTATGCTTCCTCATCATATGGAGGAAATCGGCATCAAGGTCGGCCTAAAAAGATCTTTGAAGACTCGTCTTTCAAAACCGAAAAACGTAGGGTTGAAGACTTAGTGCTTCAGTACCAGTGCGTTGACCATAGCTGCTGAAGTAGCAAATCGTTTGTCGGGTCACAGAAACGTTCAAATCACACAAAAACAAAAATTTTGGTTCGAAAACTTTCGGATTCTTCAAGTAAAAGGAAATCTGGTGATGTTATTTGTGATGGCAGGCAGTTGAAGAGTGACGAGGCATTAGCTTATTATGTAGACTCTAAATGCACCAGTCACTCTTATAAACAGACACGAAAGTGGTCATTGAAGGCAGGACATCAAGTGTTTCCATCTTATTAGTCTATTTAAGTCCAAAAAGTTGTGTTATCCTTCAGATGAATATATTTCTGTGACAGAAACGTGCGCCGAAATTAAACTTCAATCCATACTGGATAAAACTACTGTACGTTTAATTGAAGCGCAAAGTGATGTTCTAAATAACGTAAATACCTGACGTTTTTCTATTTGGGATTTTGTTTGCGTTTCTTGTATTATGTCTATGTATCTATATTTCATCTTATTTTTAAAATATTTTGGCATTTTATCGTTTAATATTTTGTGAATGAATATCGTTGTATTTAATTTTAGTCCTTGTCATATATTATTCAAATTTAAATTTGAGAGTATCTTCTTGGAATACCTGTGTTGAATTGTGAACATAATTTTCTTGTTATAAAAATATCGATTTTTCCTACCTTTATTTTAATTCGTAGCGTCTGCGGTTTGTTGTCTGCCGGAAAAATTCGGATCGATTTTTAACCCTTTTCCCGTGATCCAATCAAGCTGTAACTTTGCAGGCAGACTCGTGGCGACAATAAAAAAGATCTAAAAAATTATAATTTTGGATTTTTAGAATTTTTTTGGTTTTTAAAATTGGAATCAATACAGATGAGTAATGAACCCGACGCATGCAGTAGGCACGAAACCTGATTCAATGAGAAAGGGAGTATAATAAAAACTTGTTTTTTGTGGATTAGTTTTAAAAATTTTATTCATTACCTACTTAAGTTTTTTAATATAAATATTCTAAATTATCAAAAAATATGAAATTATTCAATAAAACAACAAAATATTATTAATCATATTCATTAAATATTATTTTAATTCATTCACATTCAAATCGTAGAACAAAATGTTTTTGTCCAGCTTGTTCTAGACGAATCACTGTGGCGTCGGGAGGACCCGACAGGGCACATAAAGAAGATAGAAAGCTGGTTGAATGACATTTGGGATTTTTTAAACTATGTATTTTAAATTATATTATTTATAAATAAAAATTTTCTCCAATGTTTTTTTGTATTAAATATTGGAGGGTAAACAAAAAATTTGAAAAACTTCTTATACTTTTTATTTAACATAAATATATTATATTTTGGTTACTGTGTTGCAAATCGTAATCAAGGTTTTGGACAGCGTTACTGACGTCACATCACATCTGATAACGGTAAAACTGTACTGACTTGAAATTTCATTATCGAATTAACATGACATAATCTCTATTATGTATGACATTATCTCTATTCAGGTATTGTATTTAATATTTAGGTATAAAATTGATCAATTTAAGTCTTTTCTGCTGATAAAATGTACACAAAGCTTTATATCGTTACACCACCCTTAAGAGTTAATTGATTAGTTTTTTACAAAGGGAATCATGTCCATTTTCATGGAGCCCCTTTTCCGTGATAAATATGCATGAGGCACATTAAGAGGTCACACACACCTCTTAATGTGTCTACTAATATTATAGCTTAAAAATACGTTCTACGATATTTTCTGTAAAAGGTTCAACGAAGCAATCAATTTTTAAAAATTATGCCTTTGTTAAATATTAAATATGAAGCGATCCAGTATTATAATAATAAAATTCTCAGAAATGGCTTGGATCCGTTTGAAACGGCACTACTGTAAATTTCTTGTAAAATAGAAAGATATTTGAGATACTCAAAGATAGAGAGATAACAATGGACAGACAAAAGTGGACCCTCGAGATGGTTTTCATCCAGTAATGGGTAAAAAAACGGCTGCTAATTATGATGATGACGATTTCCATTATAGATAAATATAGATGAATAAATTATACATGAATAAATACTTTTGAAAAAGTCATCGAAATCGATTGTCATCATTTTTCTTTATTAAGCAAATGTAAAATGCATAATTTTGAATAAGCGTAATATCAAGCATTACTCTTTTAATCTACCAAATGATATCGTAATTTCCCTTATAAATTGTCTGATATAACATTACCAGCAGATATAATGTGCAATAAAATTTTATGCCATCGCCAAATAAAAACGGTGTGGGGCCATTTTGAAGATACAATTTCATTTTCAAAGATGAGGGTCCATTATATCATTGAATCTTACAAGAATTTTAATGTCAACATAATTTAGATAAGCCCTCCAAAAAATGAAAAACATTCTTGGGAGGTACCTAATCTTTTTTTTTAATTACTGAAATTCTTACAGCATTGTTGCATACACGTAAAAGTTGTAGTAATATGATATACCAGCTGTTCGTACCCGGTGTTGCACGGGTTAAGGATTAAGTTTAAAATAAATTTATGACGGTAAACAAAGTTCTGATTCGAACGGTATAGATTTGCATCGAAAATATATCAGGGGGAGGGGAAAGGGTAAAACAATGTCACCAATGTTAATAACCGGGTCTTAAAGGATAAGTTTCCAAAATTTGAGTCCGATCGGTCGGACGCTTCAGATTTGCATTGAAAATATATCAGGGGTAAGGAAAGGGGTAAAATAATTGGGGGGAAATGTTGCCTATATTACCCGCCGAGTCCTAAAGAATAAGTTTCCAAAGTCCGATCGGTCAAACGGTACAGATTTGCATAAAAAAAAGTCAGGGAGAGGGAAAGGGGTAAAAGAATAGGGTGAAAATATATTTTTTAGGACTCGGAAGGTAACGTAGGCTATATTTTCTCCCTCCCCTTTTACCTTTTCTCCTCCTCCTGATATATTTTCGATGCAAATCTATACCATTCGAATCAAACCTTTGTTTCCCCCCACAAATTTATTTTCAACTTAATCCTTAACCCGTGCAACGCCGGGTACGAACAGCTAGTCTTATAATATTCGCCGTATCGCGCCTCACTTTATACTTGTCGTACATCAAACATTCGATGTGATTCTATTGTCATTTAAAAAGATTAGTTAGTTAGTAGTATAGGTGTGTTAGAATCTTCCAAGCAGCAGTTAAAACAAGATTAAAAGTTAAAGTTAAAAGGGAATAAATATTGATAATTTAATACATTTTATATATCTAACTTTTTAGAACAAATGATTGTAAGAATTTATGGCTTTGGGTTAAGTTTAAGCGTACATGTTGGTCAAAAAAAAAAAACATTGCGCCGACAGCTTTGGGTTTTTGTTTCTCAACACGATCTCTTAGTTTATATTAGATCAAAACTCAACATGTAAATATGGTTTTGACATTAATATCTGGCTATAAAACTCCGTCATATTTTAACAACAATATTTAATTATGAACTAACTAATGTTCTAGAATAGTGTAGTAAGTCCTTAACAATTATAAATATTTCTAACTATCAAGTATTTGGCGCCCTGTTCTAACGACATTGATTCAACCCTTGAGAGATGTCGCAGTAAAATCCGCCGACGTAACTAGTACATATTGCACACTGGCGACCTCTATTGTAGAAGAAGAGAACACTCCACAACAAAGTGCATACAATTTACGCCCTAGACAGCAGCACCTAATCAGTCCAACCTCCACCTCTGCAGGTAAAGGTCGTCCTCCTGATGACGTTGAATAAGTATTCAACGAAACGTGGAGATTCGCTTTTCGGAAATACGTACGGTTCGTTTTTAATATCCGAAACTATTTACAGTTAAATATGTCTAACGACCGTAATAACAACCTTAACACCATAAATATTTCTACTAAAACTTAAAACGTGATCGTGAAAAAACTTGGAGAATGACTTCACTTTTAACGGATATACTCCAATAATAATCTACCTCAACCGACAAAACAATGGAAGACTACTAAAAAATATTGACAAATTATATTTTTTTATATTAAATTGGCAGGAATGAATGTGCATATTTTTTGTTGTTTATTTATTATTAAATTATTAAGTGTGTTACTGACACTTCACCATGTGGTATATTTTGTTAGGCAATGCTATTCTTGCAACATATTATATTAAATGTATTATTATTTAAACAAATTAGCAGGACGTATTTCACAGATTGTTTTACATAATTATATCGATACATTTATTTTATATGTATCTGCTCGATGAACTAAAAAATGTCTACTCGCTTAAAATTGTACACGTTCGCACTTTGTAGCATAATAAATCAATAGTAATAACTGAATTGCACAGAAAAAACAAAAAAAAAATTAACTGGCAAAATTAAAAAATCTGTTTACGAGACTCGTTTCACCCCTGTGCAAAATTACTAATTGCAAACAAAAACCTACCAAAAAAGGTCAAGGTGCATAAAAGCATGTTAACTAAATTCTGTAATACTAAAGTAAGCTTTAGCAAACAACTGGCTTACCTCCAAAGGTAGAAGAGCAACTGAAAATTTACTTACTGTAATTGTATAATAATGTCTTCAAATAAAAATATATACCTATATAAATAAATTAATTAATTAAGGAAAATAAAAAATAATCTTAAACAAAACTTTAACCCTTTTTACATTAAACAATTATTCTACACATATTTACACTTGGACTTATGACTAACTCAACTTTCACTAACATTCCACTTGATACTCTGTAGATACATAATAACTACCTTATAAAAATAAATACTACTGACGAACTCGAAAAAATATTATAATTGTGTTCTATAACGCCACTCTGGGACAGGCGTAGCCTAGTAGAGTGGCATAATCCACAAATTAAACAAAACAAAAAAAAATGTGTAATTTATCTTATGTTATATTGTTAAATTAGTATTAAGTATCTTTATTTGTAAACAAGGATTTTTTTAAATAAATAAAAAATAAATAAAAATAAAAGTAGTACTTGCATCATGGAATGTACACATGTTTACTTAGATACGAAACGTATAAATAAATAAAATAAACGTTTTCAGCAATCTATGCACTGTTTTCAGATATAAATAAGAACATCAATTTATGTGACGTAAGATACAGGTGCAGTATTGGCGCATCCTAAGCACGGCATCTGTGTAATGTAGCAATTTAAGATAGAGAATCTCAATCGATTTTTATCACAATTGAGAATGCTCGGAGGACATAATTCCAAGTAATAATAGCCTCGGGGCCAGCCGTCGGGCGCTATCCGGCTTAGCAGGACAGGTCTTCTCTGTATTTTATTTGGTATAAAGGTAAATCTTTCCGCAGGTAGACGTAGTAAGGTTCACTTTATAAGGAGTATTTATCGCAGATCTTATTATTTTAGGGGTATAAAAGCAAAGTTAGCAATATCCAAAACAATTAAAAATTGTCTCGAATGCAGTCACCGGGGATTACTAATTCAGAATGTTTTGAATTATATATTTTACGTGTCGATCCCTTCCAAAATCATGTTTCTAAGCCATACTTCGTATAAAATCTTGGTTTAAGTACATTCTAAATAAGTAATCCTCGATGACTGCATTAATTTTTTTTCGGATACTGCTTTGCTTTTAACATAGAGCCAATCTAAAATGTTTATAAATATATCAATGATTTTTTTTCTATTTGAAATTAAACATCTTACGTACAAAAATTCGAGTTTTTTTTTCTTTTAAATTACATCACCAATATTTTTATAGAAAAATAAATATTTTTTACCTTTAAGTTGGCGCGATGGCACAGGATTTATGACAAATTTAATTATTTTTAATAGCCTTTCTGCTCCATAACTCAATACTATTCTTCGATCGATATTCATTTTATAGAATTATTTAATTGATTGTTTAGAAAATGGGCGTCTACTGATAGTTTCTTCTGTATGAAGACTTCGAGTCGTGAATATCGACGGTCCCTAGTCCCTACGTATCCTATAGAAAATGCAAAAATTCAATTTTCGTTTTACTATTTAAAACTATCCAATTTACTCTTTATTTTCGGACATTTTGAGTAAATGTAGGACCTAGGCTAAAAGGTTTTAAAAATGACATTTTTTCCAACTTTTTAGGTCAAAAGTATAAACCATAATATTATGATTTTTTTACTATAAATACATCTATATATATATATATATATAAATAAATTTAGCCTGCGTATGTTTGCGATCGCAAAACTCAAAAAGTAGTTGACTTGAAATTTTGACACAACGTTGCATTCGAATACGAGCGTGTTTATATCTATAAAAATAAAATAATTTCTATCTATCTTCTTTTCTAAATCTTCTCTGTTTGTCCGATCTGACCCAAATTTTCCATACTTATTCTTTAGGACCTAGTAGGTAATATAGGCAACATTTACCCCCTCCCCCTTTACCGCACCTCCACCCCTGGGATATTTTCTTTACAAATCTACACCGTTTGACCTGTTACCCGGCGGGTAACAAAAGCAACATTTACCTCCTCCTCCTTTACCCCAACCCCGCCCCTTGAAATATTTTCTGTACAAATCTATACTTTTGACCGATCCTACCCAAATTTTGCACACTTATCTTTAAAACTCGGTGCGTAACATGGGTCATCTTTACTCTCTCCATTTTTATCCCTCCCCCTGGTATATTTCTGTGCGAATCTACGGCGTTTGTCCGATCTAATCCAAGTTTTGCATCATTATTCTTTAAAATCTGGCTGGTATCACAGGCGACATTTTCCCCTCCCGTTTACCCTACCCCTTATATTTATGTGATACATTTTCTGTACAAATCTACACCGTTTGACTGATCTGACCCAAATTTTGCATACTTTTACTTTAGGACACGACGGATAACGAAAGCAAAATTTCTCCCTTCATCTTTACTCCTTTACCTCCTCCTGATATATTTCCAAGCAATTCTGTGCCGTTTGACCGATCTAACCAAAATGTTGCAAAATTATTCTTAAGGACCCGGCAGGTAACATAGGCGACATTTCTTCCTTAACCCCACCCCCTATCCCAACATATTTTCTATACAAATATACACCCTTTGACCGATCGTATTCAAATTTTGCATACTTATTCTTTAGATCCCGATAGGTAACGTAGGCAACATTTCTTCCCTAAACATCCCTTTCATCGCAGCTTAAATAAAATGGAAACATTGTTTTTATTAGAAACTTTGCAAAACAATGGAATCTTTGTATTCCCCTACAAACTTATTTTTAGATAAATCCTAAACCCTGGCAACGCCGGGTATGAACAGCTAGTTTTATTTTGAAATTCAAAATAACGCTTATCGAATTAAAATTCAGAATAACGAAGAGCTCGAATTTAATGAAGGGAAAAAACAAAATTAATATTAAAAAATAATTTATAATCTCATGAACTGGAGCTATATTTGTGAGCATTACACAAACCGGAGAAGCGTTCCGGTTTCATCCAATCCATTCCATATCCCATGTCTAAGCTTCCCATATCTGTCATAGCATTTGCTAAAAAAACAAATGTATTCAGTAGTAGCCCATTCAAGAACAGATGCGGAAATTATTACCAACCTTCGAAAACCTTTAGACAACAATTATTTATCTCGATAAAACACGCCGTATCTTAAATTAACTGTTGGGTCGTAATATGTATCAGTTTTTATTCAGACAGTAAAATGTTTCCAAAGAGATACAGGGTGTATACAAATACATAGTACGTTACTGAACTATAGGTATTGAGCAAACTCCCATTTACGGTGCATGCATAAAGTAGCATTTATAAATTAAAAATATTTTGAAATTGACATCCTAGACGTTAAGAAATTGGCCTCCTGAACATGGCGTCTAAAATGATATATTAATTATTATAAAGTACGTTTATATTGCTTAATGAAACTGTCAACTGTCTAGTCTAGTGGACATGAACTTCATGGACGTGGACATTGACTTCTCATACCAGAGTTTCGAAATTTGATTCCCGGTGAGGTCGTCATATATCTATGTGATTTTCTCAAGCTTGTGTGTGTTTGAGACGTGTTTCGCTGCAGTACTTGGGCCTCATAGACGACTGTATCGTTAAAAATAAAAATACGCAATTTTTTGTGTCAATAGACATCAATAGTCTTTATTTACATTTTTTTCAAAATTCGATTTAAATGTGTAAATAAGCGAGAATGGTATCGAAAAAAATTCAGGGTTCTTGTTCCAGTGGGAATCTGTTATTTTTTCGATATGTAGATTTTTTATGTACAAGCACCTATGTCTTTTAATTGATTAATCTATCATTTTATTATTATATAATCTTAGTATTTAAATTTATTTATTAAATACACTCTTAGGTTTTGAAAGTCATTCAAAGTCTTGTGTAAAGTTTTCTTCCACTTCGTGTCTCCAACTTCCCTGGTCGAGTTACCAATTTCCACTCCATAATCCATTATCGGTTGCTGCATCAACCGTATTTTTCCGCTTTAACGGCAGTTTTTTGTGTGGAAAAATTTCTCTGATTTTTTAAAAATTTTGTATTTATATATTTTGTAATTTTTTCTATTTAGGTATTGGTACAAAAAAGTGAAAAACGCATTTTTTGTAGAAATTTTAGTATTTTTAAGCATATTCACGTTTTGATATATGTATGTTGGACACCTTATATGTCTTTTTTCTCGTCGTCGCTAATAATCATTCTTGGTAAGAGAAAACGCTTGTCTTTGCTCATTATAACTATTGTTTCGACAACTTCTTTTGTCGCCATCTTTACGACTTTATTTTTGTGTTGCCTTTTGTCATATTGTGTGTGTGTGTGTGATACATTACCCCTTTCTTTATCTTCATTCATTCATTAGGTAGAATTGATTACTGTTAGTACATTGTCTTTTACTCTTTCATTGAAACTCAATCCATACGACTTTATTTTTTCATCGTGTACCGCAACTCAAACGCTTCCAGCCTATTTTTCTCCCTTGGTTTGTGGTCCATGTTTTACTTTCATATAGTGCTATGATGCAGATTTATGATTTGGGAAGCAGTTGAAAAATTGAAATTGTTTCATTATTTACTGAACGGTGCAAGCATTTTTAACGTGCTATTATAACATAAAAATTAAAGAAATATCATTAATTTTTTTTAATAATTAAAATGAGTGTAAAGTTACTCTAGAAGATAAGATAAGATAAGTAAGAGTAATAAGTTGCTCGTGATGCTTGCCAAGTAATCTGGTGGTCGGCGGTTGGAGCCCCATTCCAGGACAGCAGCAAATAAGTCTTATTTTCATTGCAAATGCGTTTAGCTTAGTTTTAAAATACTCAGAATATTGATGCGACATGTATTCCGTGTTTGTATGTATATTTGATTTTTCTTAATATTTTTATGTATTTTGCCAGGCAGAATTATGGCTGTCAAAATATCCACTAGCCAGTTGGTGGATTGAAACAGACGCAGAAGGTGCCAAGATGTAAAACACCAGACACCAGGTATAGAAATCAACGGAGAGAGCTACAGAATCAAAAAAATATTCTCCTTTTAGAAGTTGCCGATTTTATTATTTACTATTCCAAAAATTATAAACATCATAGCTCGCTCAAGGAATTTACAAGAAATAGTTAGCAACACATCATCCTGCTATCAATTGCAATTAGCCGCAGTGTCTGCTGTCACTGAGATTAAAAAAAGTATGAAGAAGTAAAAAGTTCAATTGCAAAATTTTAATTTCATTTGTTAAATAAATACTTTTCCAGTATTGTACGTAATTTTCGTACCAATTGTTTATTCTTTATTTTTTTAAAGTGTACCTACTTGTTGTATGCAGACGTACACCTCTGAAATGATAAATCTGGGACACTTGAAAACTTTAAAATAATAGAAAGATTCCTAGAAGATTCCAAAATTTATGTGTACCTACATTTTTTTAAATACACATAAATATAATAACTTCTTCTTCAAATGTAGCAAATTTATTTTGTGGTAACATAATTATAATTAATATAAATTAACTTTGTTTAAACCACTTATTTATTGAAAAAAATCAACATGTTTCAAAACCAATGGCTTCTTCATCAGGAAAACAAAAAATAATATTTAAAAATCGAAGTAAAGATCAAAATATTAAAAAGTTATATATGGAAAATAATAATATAAAGTACCTAATTAATATGAAAATAAATTTAAAAGATAACTATTTGCAAAAAGGACCTGATTATTTATAATATTCAATTTACTATTTACACTCTTTCTTATTTCCAAAATTTCTAATTTATCAAATTGTGATTCTGTATAATTTGTATGTAAAATTTGTAAACCCTTATTAATATCAAAAGAATGACCCGTAGCCAAAAGATGGTTAGCAAATTCAGAATAATTATTACTATTTAAACACCTTAAGTGTTCTTTAATTCTAATTTCAAAATTTCTACACGTTTTACCTATATAAAAATAATCACAATCATTAATGTAATGATTGTGATTTAGTTTTTTTTTTCAATATTTCAGCAATCGGTAGCACTAGTGTGAACACCCTGTAAATACTGTACTACTTTATGGGTACACGCTTTCGAAAAATAAATTTTTCCGCCTTCAAACTTCATACGTGATTACCTCAATCACCAAGCCTGTTTACTTTTTGTCGAGAATTACTGTAACACACTGTGCACACAAATAATGCAATCGATCGCTACAATGCGCAATTCACCTTCATCATGTGTAAATAGGTAGCAGCTAAAAAATGTATAATCGATTACAACCTAAGTGAAGCGTTTAAAAAGTTTTTCCATTTTTTTTCTTGCTACACAATTCATTGTGAATACGTTATGAAAATGTTGCGGAGTTAATTAACTTCTTAAAGAGTCAGAATATTCGATTTTTTTCCATTTGCACGCTACTTCACATTCCTATGCATTCTACACACAGCAAATATCATCTCAATTAACAAAATGGAAAGAATGTGTTCAAGTTACTAAAATCTGAAGAAACTCTGCGAATATAGGAATAATAAGTATAAAAATAATATATTTTATTTTTTTATTTATTTTGGGAATCTCAACAGTATACAATTTATTATAATAATACATAACGTACTAGGTAATTCGTAGACCAATTATAGAGATCCACGGCATAAAATGTTAAATCAAGCAATAAAGAGAACATATATTAAATAGAGGGGTAGGAGTGGGAGATAGATGGGGAAGTGGAGTGAGGTGTATGGGATTGTGGCTGAGTGGAGTGCGTATGTATTCTGTGCGTGACGTTGTATACAGATATGGGGGTATGTGTAAAGAGTGATGAGAGTTTGGCTGTGGTGTGTGTATGATGATGGTCGGTCTCAGTTAATCCGGTGAAGATATAGTAATATAATATAAGCGGTTTAAATACGATTTTTAAGAGCTGAGATGTTGGTATTAAATATATCAATGTCACTGAAGTGGTCATTGTATGCTTTGCATGTTCGCTGGATGAATGAGTTCTGTGCATAAGAGGTTCTGCTTATGGGTACATGGAAGAGCACGGACTGTCGGGAAAGGGATATTTGTGAAAAGAATTATGTTGGGAATCACACGAAGAGACAGGAAAAGAAACGTATGTGTGAGTGAACAAACCAGGGTAATTGATACAATAGAATATGGAAATGGGCAGGCCATATCGTTCGGAGGACGGAGAATCGTTGAACGAACGCAGTCTTTCAATGGTTGTCAGCACCCTGCAAAGCTTGGGAACCAGGTAACACCGATCGGTCTTTAGCCGTGAATTTTAACACACGTTGTATTAGCTCTCGAACGGTAAATTGCGACTTCTAGTTTGTGTTTTACGGGGTATTACGCCGCGTTTTTACGACCTTTCTGGCCAACGTTTCAGATCTCATTGCGGGATCCATCATCAGAGCAGATTAATTGGTACATTGCGTATATTTCATTTAAATAGCAAAACTGTATTCGATTCATATTTATATTTTGTTTTGTGAATATTATTTGTTTGCGTTGATTGATTCAGCTCATCTTCGATGATTAGCAAAATTGTACAAACAGTGTCTTATAAATGTGATTAATAATAAATAAGATTTGTAAAAATAATTAATCAACTAGAAAGATATACAGAAAAAATATCTATATAAAAAAATTGTTTAACACTTTGTTCTAAAAATTACTAGTACACAATAAAATGTGTTTTCATCGAAAAATATTAGTGTTTAGTTCACTTTACTGTAACTTTGTGGTTTAATTGATATTTAACAAGTGATAAGATTTTTTTTAAATTTCGGAAATATTATCCACGGTAACCAACGACTGTGGCCACCTATAGGGGCTAACTACAAGCAAACAGCCTCGATTGAATACCTTCTGCTAATACTAAACTATTTACGAGGTAATTTATTTAACGCATTAAAAACACAATATGAAATTTAAACAGGTCCGTATTTCTTCATCGTATTGGTCGTTTTAACAGGTATTATATTTTTATAATCAACCATGTTCTTTACAATATTGTTATTGTCAAGTTCGAATCTTAAGTATAATCTTTATGTCCGTGTTCTTAAAGCGTAAACTGCTTAATTTACACGTACGCCATATAAAGGTAAAAGAACAAAAGGGTTGACCAATCGCATTGCGCAAAGGACATATCAATGGAAGTTCGCGCAATTTATAAGCGAACGATGTCGAGGATACCTGAGATGATCCTCGCATCCATGAATAAAATATAAATGGCAGGGGTGTCACACAAGCAACATAACAAAAATTTACATCATTATATATTTTTAAAGAAAAATATGACAAACTGATGTGTTACAACAAATAATTGGAAATTAAAAAAAATATTATAAGTTTATTATTAAATTCATATTAAAGTGAAGCTGTATTTTTTATTTAAATTTAAATAAAAATTATTGTGTTTCTGAATATGTTGAGATTAAAAACAAATCTTCATAATTTATTCACATAAACCACTAGATTTTTTGATTGATGATTTTTTTCTATCTATCTTTTTTTTAGTTATGTATCTTATTTCGTTATATTATGCATTTAACAATCTTTGAATTTTAAGTTCTCTATAAAACTCTTAACCTTAATATAAATAATAATATATAAGTATATAAAATAATTCTAAATCTAAATGTATACTGCCGCCCTCACTTTACAGGATTATTATGAAAAAAGATAATTTATATGACTATATAAATATAAGGTCTCATATTAATAATAGGAAAGTCATTTATTTTTATCAGGAAGGCTTAGTAAAACTAAATGTTATCAATACGTATGCAATTTTATCATCTGTCAATACAGGTAGGTATGTGAAAAACAATTTTGTTATTTAATTAACTCAACTTCACGTTTTCAGATACCGTAGGTCGACATACATATTTTCGTGTATCCTCCAATATCTGGTTTTATTATGCTTATTCCTTAGCGAACATCTTCACGAGACTGTAGAAACCGAAAGAATTACACGTATTCGAAGATTTTACAGCACTCTGGACGCTTTATAGTAAACTAGAAATTGCTGGTTGTGTCCAGAATTCACGAAAATAAATCAGAAACTTCTCGGACATCGATAATATAAATATATACGCAAGACGCGCGGCAACAACAGTTGTTTATTGCGACAGTTTGGCGATCCCATTGATAGCGACGATTCAGTGTGAACAGCGACAATAAATTAAAAGAGTACCTACCCAACGGGCGATCGGAAATAATTGAGTTCCCAGACGTGCGAATATTTTAAGAGGAGTATAAAGCGTTCCGCAGACGAGTGATCAATGCAAGGAAAATACATCCCACTGAAAGTGGACGCCTGGTGACCCTGATGCAAAAGAATTTCTTCAGTGTCTAAAAATTTTAGCGATTATTTAATTATTATTGCAAGATGTATTTATTTAATAATAAAGATTTAACTTATAGTTACCTTTATTATGGAATAATTTTAATTAATAGACGTTCATATAAAATAATCTTAATATCGTAATAAAATTCTTAAAATTATTTGACATAATAGCCGATAAACACCTTACGAAGAACACATAGTACGGATTATTCATTTATTTATGTGCATATATATACGGCACATAGAACCACAATGATGATAGCCAACCTGATACTAAAAGAAGTACCATAACAAAAAGGAAAGAAACAACTTGTATTATTCTCTAAGAAATTTTAAAAGTAACAGTAAAATTAAGCATTTTATATATGATTTAAATTAAAATATTAAATTACAACAGTAAAAATATTAGAAAGGTTACATAGGAAGCAAATTTTGAAAATTTAAAGTACACATTGATAATTAATAATAATAGCTCGTTGGTCAATATTGAAGTGGCACGCAGTGCAACGGGTATCGAACAACTGCCCGACAGCCAACCGCCCTACAGCCAACTGCCCTACAGCCAACTGCCCTACAGCCAACTGCCCTACAGCCAAATGCCCGATAACTGCCCGACAGCCAACTGCCCTACAGCCAACTGCCCTACAGCCAAATGCCCGATAACTGCCCGACAGCCAACTGCCCTACAGCCAACTGCCCTACAGCCAACTGCCCTACAGCCAAATGCCCGATAACTGCCCGACAGCCAACTGCCCTACAACTAAATGCCCCACAACTGCCTGACAAGACGACAATTTATTTTTCCTAATTGATTACTTCAGAACTTAAGAATAAATAATTTCATCCCAAATCTAGAACTTGTTTTGAATATTCTGATGTGTTTTATTGTAACTATTGTTTAAGAAAGCTATTTAAAATATAAATTGGGTTTAAAAATAAATCTAATATTCAAAAATAATTCTAAGAATTGTATGAAATAAAAATTCTTAGGTAATCCACTATTAAAATATATTCTTCAAATACAATTTTAAATTTGTTGATGTTTTAAATCAGCTAAATGAATATGTGAAGAATTTATGTTTTTTTTTTTAATAATTTTTTTGCCGGGCAGTTCGCTTTCGGAAATCGGCTTATCGGACAGTCGACACGAACCCCGGAGTACAACAGGTGAAGATTGAAGGAATTTTGCGCATTGTTGGTCTAGTGGTTTTAAGTTTTAAGTTTTTAAGTCCCCTGCTCTTGCAGTGGGTGAGGATTTGAGCCTTAGTTTGGAAATATCAAGAATATAATTTTTAATATAAATAATTTTTAAATAAAATAAAAATTACGCCATATTATTTTTATAGTATTTCATTGAAACACGTGTGTTTGCTTCATCTTATTGCAATTAAAGTAAATTTTATCAAGTAATTATCAGGAGGAAAAAATATGAGGATATTAAAAATATACAGAAGAGGATATAAAATTACTCTTTAGTTATGCTTACTTAAAACGAGCCAATATCCAAACAAAACTATGTTATCGATACAAAATGGTGGTGACCGATAAATTTTCATGCCCATTGTACAAAAATCAAAATAATCTGTAAATACATATAGGTATTTCTAATTGTTATCAACTACATACTTCTTATTAATAGCATTAAAATTTTCAAAAATGTGTTGCCGGCTGATTCATGGTAAATATCTGAAAGTGGAAGGCAATTCAAAAAATTTATTCAGAAGAATAGGTAGATGGAGTAGAGCCATGAACTGAAAGTTTTATACGACCAATCAGATATCGTGGCTACACTAAAGATCACCCGATTACGCTGTGCCGGACATGTCCCGAGATTATTGACCCCGAGGTACTGCAGACCCACGTATGGTACTGCATTAGCAACCGCAACTCGCGCGATTACAGTGAAGATCTCCAAGAAGATGGGATTACAATATTGATGGGGATACGAGACAAGAGAAAGATACTTGTGAAGAAGATGCTATAGCTATGGAAAACTACTTGTGAAGGTAGAGAATTTTTTTTTACATCGAACTTATATTACTTTTTATTAATTTAATGTTGCTTGTACGTTTTTTTCATTCCTCTAAAAAAGTTATCTAAATATAATAATATCGTTATCTGTCTGTCCCGTAACTCCGTAGCCTCCTGGTATTCACGGCTAAAAAATTAAATTATACGGCGGAAGAAAGCGCATAGTCGAACCTCCGACACGCAGCCGGCAATGCGTCAAAAAACCGACATAGCCACCACGGCTTCTCAAAAATATACTATATATACCACACATTATAATAGCGAGGCTTAGCTAAGACGCGAACCATTAATTGACGCCTCCTATGAATTCCTCCCTTCCTTCGACGCTTGACAGGATATTAATTACGTATAAATAAATAAATAATACTTAAATTATATTCCGTGATTTTTCACGGGTATACGGCAAGTTTATATTAAGTCTCAGTATTAGTGAAAGAATTTTTATTTTTACTAAATTCTTTAAAATTAGCAGCAACCAAAATTTTGTTGAAATGCGACTTCGAATAACTAAAACAAATAACAGTTATCAACAGTGTACAAAAGTTAGCAAAAAAATCGAAGAAGGCTTAGGTAATGACTAAGCTTTGACATACATACATACTTGTTAGGTCTGATAAGACAATCAACTATTTATAGAGTGATTGGGGGACAAGTACAAAGGAAACAAATTTAGTAGCATAAATAGCATTAAGGCCATTAGCCACTAATTTTATGACAACTCGTGGTAAAAATGATCGACCATTTGAAGTAAAATGATTAGAAAACCTTTTGTAATTTGTATTTGAATTGAAAATAATTTGTAAATTGACTGAAAATGAAAATTAAGTGAACATATCTAATTTTACTTAATAATAAATTTACAAGATTAGAGCACGCTTTTGCAATACTGGATCATCCTATTTTCCAACACCATGATCATATTGCGACTCCTTTCCGATTTTTCATAATGCAATGGTGAAATGCGGTATAAAGAACATGGACAACTAAGTAATATTTCATTCCAACTTTACCTCTAGTTGTCGAGAGGCGCAGTTGCTCTCATCAACTACAGAAATTCATAAATGATCTTGGAACCATGACTCAAGTATATTTTTAAACAAAAAAATGGTAAATACAGTACATAAGCACAACTGACAATAAGCATTTTGCCAATGAAATGATTGAGCAACATGTGCTCTCGTGAACTAAATTATAGTTCACATAAGCCCACGATGACCCGAAAATCCAATCCAAGAATGGTAAAACCAGTTGAAGATTTTTATAGCGTGTCAGATTATTTTACGCTCTTAATCCAATATTTTTATTTACATAAATTATTTACTCTTCTTATACCTTGAAACAACATTCCGAAAGTACTGTTGCAACGTTATAATTCGAATCTGTCAATTGTACATTTTCCATTTTGTATTTTATGAATAAATAATCTGCTCCACCTTTATCTTTATATCGGCACTTTAGCCCATTACATCATAGTAAAAAGTCTCATGCTGTATTTTACCTCTAAACCATCCGACTATCTTAATTTGAGCCTCCCGTACACATTCTTATTGCATGTTTCAGAGAGTCTCTTAAATGGATGGTTATTATCCATTATTTTTCTGTCCCAATCAAGTCATCCCAAATATGTGATTGGAGATTTTTCAAGCAATATTTATAGCTCATATTTACATCTTGTTTATCGTGCATCATTTTCTCATACAGTTTCTAAGATTCGCTTTATTCTCAAAAATATATCATATCGTTTCAGTATTTATTTTTAGGTCCCAGCATTCTAAGCCGTATGTCAACACCTGCACTAATTTGATCCAGTTATTAATAATAGTATCCTTCCGATAATATCGTACCATTTTATGTTTTTATTGTTTTATTGTTTACCGAGTATAAACATAGATATACATAATTCCATATTCCATGCCATATTTTCTCTAGGATAAGTATTGTATAACAAACACATTACTGTTCTGACACATATAATGCTTCTTTCACCGATGTGTCTATTGCCTCTTACAACTTACTCTTATCCTTTAAGAGTATATGTATCGAACAAGTAAATTATGATGGCAACATCATAAGATGATGATGATGATGACGCATCTCAGACGCGTAGTCCTTGATGGGACAGACGCTGTTGGAATGGTAACGCACAGGTCATACAACAGCGGGGGATGGCAACATACAGGGCATCCCACCACACATTTCGAGCGGATAGTCGGCGCGGCGCGGCGAGATCCGGCGCTGCATTCTTGTAGAGGATAGAGAGCCGCACCGGCGCGATATGGTGGTATCTCGGGAGGAATGCGTGGACACCGATCGAGCGATGGATCCTGGATGCTGCGAATGGACTCTCAAAAATTCCCTGAAGAAATTACATTTGTGTCTTACGAAATAAAATGGCATGAAATATTTAAGAAATGGCATATTTAAGAATGACACTTTTAAACTTGACTTTAATTCCTCGAAATATTCTTGTGTAGTTTTCACACGCAAAAAGAATATAATATCATTAAACTATATACTAAAAGGAGAATAATTAGAAAGAGCTACATCAATCAGAGATTTAGGGGTGATCAATGATAGCAAATTATTATACGCTGAACACATCGATTCTATTATAAGTAAGACTTATAGGGCTTTAGGTTTTATCATGAGAATATCTAAAGATTTTTAGTGTGCAAAGACACAGAAAGTACTTTATTGCAATTTTGTCAGAAGTAAACTTGAGTACGCATCGCAAGTATGGAATCCCAGTGTATGATCTATATAAATCGCTTGGAACTAATTCAAAAAATATTATTTATTCGCTTTCTCGACAGCAAATTTAATTTCGCTTCTGACGATTATGTCAGTTCATGCAAAAAATATCACATCCTACCATTATACAAACGTCGGGAAATAGGTAATTTGATGTACCTACTAAAAATTGTATCGGGCAACGTTGACTGTCTTAAACTATTAAATAGACTAAAACTCCATGTTCCCTGTAGGTCTCGTAGGTACAACCCAGTCTTTCACTTTGATTTTACTTTATCCAACTATCGTCGTAATTCATATTTCTTGAAGGTATGCGATGCAATCAATAAATTGATAAGATTATTGGATATTGATTTGTTCGAGTGCAGCCACAGAAGATTAAGAAAAATTTTGAGTGCAGAATTTTTTTCTGCTTACTAATTATGTCTCTTTTTCTTTTCTTTAATTTTTTTTTTCTTTTTTGTTGTATTATTCTTAACTTACCTAAGTTTTTCTGTATACAAATCAAGTCTCTTTTTCTTTTGTTTAATTTTTTTATTCTTTCTTGTTGTATTATTCTCAACATGCTTAAGTTTTTCTGCTAATAATTAAGTATCTTTTTCCTTTCTTTAAATTTTTATATTATTTCTTTCTTGTTATATTATTCATTTATATTATTTCTTTCTTGTTATATTATTCTTAACATGCTTATGTTTATTTCATAACATATTTATTATTATTAACATATTTCTAAAAGTGGAGACCTGTAATTGGCCATCTGTATTATTTTTTTATTCTTTCTTGTTGTATTATTCTCAACATGCTTAAGTTTTTCTGCTAATAATTAAGTATCTTTTTCCTTTCTTTAAATTTTTATATTATTTCTTTCTTGTTATATTATTCATTTATATTATTTCTTTCTTGTTATATTATTCTTAACATGCTTATGTTTATTTCATAACATATTTATTATTATTAACATATTTCTAAAAGTGGAGACCTGTAATTGGCCATCTGTATTATATTAATGTTTTCTATGCTTCTTTGTTGTGCTTTTGGTCTGTTTTCCGTGAACGTTAAATAAAAATAAATAAAAAATAAATAAATCTATACTTATAAAACTCAATGTCTGTCGGTCTGTCTGTTCTCTATATAAATCAACACCGTCTGTCTGATTCGACTCAGTTTTTGCATATTTATGCTTTTAGGACCCGATGGGTAACATAGGTGACCTTTCTCTCATCCCTTTTATTCCTTCCTCTCCCGCTGATATATTTTCAATGAAAATCTGTATCATTCGACAGATCGGACTCAAAACATATTCTTAGGACCCAACGGGTAACACAGGCGATATTTCCCCTCCCTCTTTACCCCTTCCTCTCCCCCTCACATATTTTCAATGCAAATCTCTACCGTTCAACCGATCGGACTCAAAATTTGCAAACTTATTCTTTAGGACCCGGCAGGTAATATAGGCGACATTTTCCTCCTTCCCTTTTACCCCTAACTCTCCCCCTGATATATTTTCAATGCAAATCTGTACCGTTCGACCGATCGGACTCAATTTTATAGTTAATATATTATTTTCGTGTTTTTACAAGTTTTAAGACTTTAAGTTTGAATGTTTTAAATTTCTTGCTTTTTTACTTCTTTTGAAATTGATGTGATATTTTTAAAATTAATTAATCTAAAACACGAAAGAAAGTGAAACGATGAGTTATAATATTATTATATTAGATTTTGTTTCTGTTTTTTCACGAATTGTTATTATCATAACAATTTGGATAGGTTTTGACTTCGATCTTTCGCCCAACAATTAAATGTCAAATTACGATACGGAATGAGTGAATAGTACAATACCTATGTATTAGTGTTACAATACTTTTTTTTTTATTTGCTAGATTTATGCATATCTCAGTCTTTTTAGTGTTAAACATATCATTTTTACTGCAAGAATGCCAATAAACTTTGATCTGAAAACTCAGTTATGATGTTTTGCATTCAAGTTAACAATACATTACGATTGCCACTTCTCACGTAGTTTTTGAGATATTTCTCTTCCAATTTTTTGACCTCATAGTAGGTTTACGGATATTTTTTGCCATTGTTGGTACAGAGTGATAATCCATCTTTAACGAATGTATCAAAGATTTGCTTTCAACCTACTTTTAACGACTTCAAACCTTCAATATGTTTTGGTCTAAAATCAACATCAAATTGAATTTTCGGGACGTAATTTGGGACATATATAAAAAAATAATTACGTATAAGTAATCACGGTCACCTTTTGTTGACCTTCGCAATTTTTTAATAACTTTCGCACGTGGGTACCATTGCCCAATTTCAACACATCGAATGTGATTGAGAGCTCTAGTAGCTATTTGTATATTAACTATCTACTATAGTTGTTACTTTTGATCTGATCTAATGTATTAACTATGGATCTGACATATTTTATAATCATATATTACTTTAGTATGATTTTTGATTACAACAAAATACCTATACCGGGAACACTAACCAAAAGTTTTTTGTTTTTTTTTTGTATTGAATTTTTATTTTTGAATGTTGAATTTTTGATTTTGGTTAACAATATGTTTGATTTTCAATGAACCTTTATAACCAATGAAATGTCTTCATTGGTTATAGTTTATATTTGTTATAATTATAACAAAAATGCATAATTCTCTTTGATTTCAATCATTTGAGATTATTTATTTAAATTAAGCAGTTTCGTAAACAACCAAAAACTTGCAAAACTATATTAACAGTTTAAACGCAAGGATTTCATTGCAGTATATGTATGTTTCCTTAGTTTATTGTCCTAGATTTATAATATAACATAAAATTACAATTTTAAGTCTAAAATATTAATCGTAAACATAAAATTATTATTAACGTTTCCAAAATTAAATTTAAAAAAAAAATTATAACTGGTTTCCTGATAAATTATAGATGTCTTATAATGACAAAATTATATTTTTTTATGGGAAAGTAGGTTTGGAGATTTTTGGATGTTCATAAGGCTTACGACCTATCATACGACTGGCTTAAGTAATCACTTTACACAATGTAACGTTCACCATTTCCACTCTTGATAGAATACCATATCTACCAAATTTTTGTTGTAAAAATTTTGGGATGTAAAACTTAAATACTATATTTAAGTTTTACAACCCGTTTCACATGTCTTTTTATGGGACATCTATAATATATATTGATTAATGATCTTTCCTAGGATAAAAATTCAGTACTGTGTTCTTAGAAATATTTGAACAAACTCAAAATATTCCGGTTTCCTGGCTGTATACAATAATATGAATGAAGATATTCATCAATTACCTTTTTAGGATTAGAATGATAGATAAATTAAATTAGTTCATCATGTTTTATTTGTTATTTTTACCTGCCTTTTTTATGTTTTGAAGCCTGCAGCATCCTGCAACAGAAGGAGAAATACCACAAAAATCGAAGGAGACCGAAAAAATATTTAAGTAAGCATACCTAAAGCTCCGACTTGACCATATTCAAGATACTAAAGAACTTGTGGATCCAGGATCGGTCTCTTCAGTCACGTAAGGATACACAATCGTGAGGGATAACTTCAGATATGAGATTCAGCTTGTGACAAAGACTCATTTCTAAGGATTTAATTATCCAATTCAGGACCAATATTATTTGCGTATAAAAAAGGTACCTAAGCCCGATTTTCTTCTAAAGTTTCAACATTTCTCATTAAAGGATTCAAATCATAAAATATGACTTACCACAAATGTTTTCAATAAGGTTTAAAAAAAATAATATATATGTATATTTTGTACATTTGTGCATGACAGTAGATTCTTGCGTACGGTACTTTCGAAGTAAAATATAAATAATATATTAATTTAACAATTATACATTTTCACCTTAATACTGGAGCAGCACTTTGCTGGTTAATTTATGAGAGTAATTTAACAATTATTTAATTATCTGAAAAATTGGTAACCTCACTTAATCATTCGTTGAAGAGATAAAATATTAATGGGATTTCCTTTCGAACAGTGGGAAGAGAATCCCCTGAAGCAGATATTCTCCAACCCTCGTCCACCACCCCTCGGGCACTTCTGCAGAGAAAGTCGCGATTGTTCCACTAATGCCAGTTGAAGAATTGTTCTTTCTCACTTCCAGAGTTTCGGGGAGGACATTCGCATTGCTTAAATTCTTTGCAGTGTACAGTGAAACGAATTGCGACCATTTATAATGAATTATATTATATTTATTTATTTATTGACAAATATACCATTTTCAATATAGTCTTTAGGTACTGTCTATGCCTGTCTCACTATAAAAAAATATGTTGAGACAGGCCATGTACACAATTTACAACCAAATATAATTAATAAAAATAATAAAAGTGATTTAATATTAACAACCAATCAGTTTCAATTAAAAAATTATATGTCAGATTTCAATATAAAAAGCTATTTACTCGAATAACAATATGCATCTGCTTTCTCATTAACTGAAATTTCTGACACCAAGCCGTTCACATATATTAAGTATAATTATAATAAGTTTTGAAAAATTTACATATAACATGCATTGGTTTTATACTATTCGTAGTTACATAACTAACTATCCGAAAAATACCTTCGAAAGAAAGTCAAGTCATCCCCGGAAAGTCATCAATAACAAATATGTATAAATAAAAATATATAAGGAAGTAAGATACCAATAATAAAAAATCCTTTCTGTTTGCGCTACATTGAATCTTTACGATTTTCGATTTCTCAGTCCTGCATGAAAACATAAAAAAAATTGTAAGCATCCAAACTAAAAATTGTGTTGTATCTTGATATTTTTTTACGCTCTCTGGTAACGAATACAAAAATTAACATGGATTTTGACCCACTTGACTTGACACTCATCGTGACTTCAATATTATTCAAAGCAATAAATTTCTAAAATGTTTTTTGCTACAAAATGTGTCTGAAAATTGACTGAATGTTATGTTTGTTGATTAAAATGTACATTAATCTTAGATGAAATATTTGTTGAAATTCCTTACGGACACCTCCGTGTAATATTACCTTTCAACAGGGTTACGCGGTTGACTTCCTCGCGTCCTCCCAAAGTCGTCTTTTCCCCGCCATTAATCTATGATTATACATTATTTGGTTTTAGCATTTCAGTTTGCCTTGTTCCCTTTCGCCCGCTGTACGGCGGAATAGGTTTTATAATTCTTCTCGGAATGCCAAGAACAAACGGAGATAAAGGTTAAACACATCTCAGAGCAGCCACTCCTGCGCATCCTCTCTTGGTCTGTTACTTTCTTGCGTCATAGTATCTTGGTGGTATATTGTTGCAATGGAGACACTTAAATTCAGTAAGACTTTAAGATATCTAGGCGTTATCCCGATAGGGCTGCCAAAATAAATTCTATTCAAGTATTGTTTTAAGTCATATTAAAAATATAATTAATTTAAATAATGTATCCATATCACAGACAAAATTTAACACATTAATTAATTATTGAGTTACGAGTGAGATGCTCTGAAGAGATTGCAAGAATAAGAGGTCCATAATAAAAAACTCAAGGATCCAATGGATATAACAGGTTCTTAGACAAATCTAATTGGTTTGCCCAGTGATCAGGTGGTTAGTGGTTCGAGCCCCATTCCAGGACAACAGCAAGTTAGTACAATTTTCATAGCACGAGCATTTACCTTATTTTGAAAATAGTAAGAATATTGATGTAACTCGTATTCCGTGTTCACATCTGTATTTAAAAAAAACGCATACCTACTCCAGAAATGAAATTGAGGGAAGAAATGAAGTGGCAAAAATTTAGAGAGGAAGGCCTATACTAGATAATGGTGCTATCTACTTAGACAGAAATCCACAAAAGAAGAGGCGGCAGATAAATCACGAAAGGTATAAAAGACAATGATGAATCCATGAACTCGATCACGTTTACATTTCATTTTTTAAGATTCTGTGAAGAGTGGAGACGTATAAACATGATGAAACATAAGAAAAAATATAAATTATATTGTATGATATAATCATTGGTAATGAATAGCACTTTTCAATGTTCATTTTTTATTTTTTTATTTATTTTTATTTATTAATTTTTTTTTTTTTTTTACATCTCAGACCCACAAAACATCACATTGATATTTGTCTGTAGGAGCATCAATACATATATATAAATAAATTGTATTTACCAGAAATACATTCATATTAATTAATTACAATAGATCTTATAAACTCAAATACAAATCTACAATACTATACAACAATACAAGAAAAAATACAAATATTACCAAAATCAAAATAAGTCTCTTTTATTTAATAACATATTCATTAATTCTGTATTTTTCCCTTTTTTATTAATATCCATTTTGACACGACATGGTATTTTATTAAATATTTTTGGTATGACATATTTTAATGTTCTTTGTCCATATTTATTTATGACCTTCGGTATTCGTAGTCCTTCTTTAACCGTAAATCTGGTACTATTTTGGTTTGCTAAATGGTTTATGAATCAATCTATGCTTATATGTCATTTAAAACTTTAAATAACAGTGTTATGATAATTATATTATAACTTTATTTTAATTCGCGATATTATTTTTCGTGTTTTCACTAAAGTATATAAAATCTCTACTTTGTTTAATTTCAAAATCAATTTCAGCTTGTATGAGTACTATAGGAATATTGATACAAATATCTTGTATTTCCCCAGATAGATTTTTTAAGTTGAAAAATCGACAGAAGACATGGCAGCCCCAATTGATGCTTTTCGCATTCTTTACGAAGTTCCTTTGCACGTCCGGTGTCCGTTTTATGTCTCAGTCAAGTACTTCGTCCAGACTAAATTTACAGTTGTAAAGTAATTTGTATGAAGTTGTAAATTTGTATGTATTTGTGTTTTATTTATATTAATCTATTTTGTACTTTAAGGTTTTTTTTTAATTAGAATTGAATGATTTTGTTGCTTTGTTGGATGAAGAAAATTGGTCGGATTTCCTTGGGCCAAATATGGAACACCAAGTAGAAAATGAAACTGAACCTTCGACTTCAACGGCTCAAGAAAGACATTAAAGATGAAGATGCTTCTTATACGGCCCTAAAAAGGAGAATGATTAATCACAAAATAGGTTAGATACTTCAATTATATTTATAAACAGCATTTGACAAAAAATGTTATACGAACTAAGTGCCATACATAAATTATCTGATAAATATTTTTCTAATTTAAATAACTATGAATAGAACACAACGTTGTTTACTTCACACAATGACAGTTTAATTAAATAAATTAATTAAAACGTTTTCGATGCTTACTGCATCATCTTCAGTAATATACTAACTAATACTAACTAAGTTAGTATATTACTGAAGATGATGCAGTAAGCATCGAAAACGTTTTAATTAATTTATTTAATTAAACTATCATTGTGTGAAGTAAACAACGTTGTGTTCTATTCATAGTTATTTACAATGAACTTCCACAAAGTTAATCACGAAAATTTCGAAATATTATTTCTAATTTAATTTTTAATCGTTGATCTCAAGAGAAATTTATATTTTTGTTGCAGGAAAGGTACGTTTAACCCGGTAAAACAGATTTTTCTTAATTTTTAGAATTTTTAACTTAAACTTGTTACTAAAATATTTGACGTAAATTTAATTTGTGCATGTTGCTTAATAAAAATGTATGTATCTTATAAATAAAGCTTGTTTCATTACATTCCTAATAAATCACTTAACTAATAACAACAATTAAAAAAAAAGAAGATGTTTTGCTTTTGGATCGATTTGGACCAACGATTTCTAATACATTTGTCAAAATGACGATTCCGGTTAATGCTTTATTATTTATGACGATCAGTCAAATTAAAAATGTATTTTCCGGCCCCACAAAATCCGTCGAGTCAAAGTTTCATCCACAAGTGACGCACAATAAATGGATCTTACACATAACACAATATTCTAACAACACCTTTCTTTTAAAATTGTATAATATAACATGTGCACCAATATGTCGCATCATATATGACATCTAAAATTTCTGCCAGAGAATTAGTAAACTCATGGTGGATGGCTTAAAAAAGTGTACATCATATTGTGAAAAACGCAAATTATATATAATAAGAACACGAATCAACAGTTTATTAAATACTGGATCTCTAAAATATTGAAAGTTTTCATGTTGATAACCCTAATTACTTGTGTGGTGAAACCAAATTATTACAAGGCTGAGGAGCTTCAAAAAAGAACGTAACGCACTCACGCGCATTAATTTAAAAGTATATAAGGTACATTCTCTTCCTCCACGCTATATTCCAGGTGGGATTTGGTCTCCTCCACCAACTGTTATCTCTAGACAATCTTCAAATTTTCAAACCACTACAGCGTGGAAAAGTTTCCCCCTTTAAAAAGAAGAATTTAGTAAGTTATTTTTTATTTTTTTAATTAAGTAATTTTTTAAATTAGTCGGCATTTTGTATTGCGTATCAAGCTTAAAGTTTATAGAAATTGACGAAATTTTCCATATTTTTTTTATATTACTAAAATTCTAAAGTCCACACGCTATAGTATAATCTTTATTATATAGTTCTACATGTGATGTATTGATATATATGTGATGAAATATGATATGAAAATATTGTTAATCTTCTAATTTTTATCGGTTTTTATATTGTAAAAATGAGAATCTTCTTTGTGCAATCGGCAGGAGCGTCCCTCCTTTGCTTCCTCCTCCTCCTCCTCCTCCCTTGCTGCCGCCATTGTGACTTGGATCATTGGAATTGATAGAAACAAAGAAATTAAATGAAAGAGCCAAGCGAAAAACCCATAAACACAGAGTAAACACAAATTTTCTAACATCGAAGCTAAACAATATATAGAATACGATAATAATTATTCTTCTGATGATATTTTAACCCAAATAAATCGTCAGCAAAACCCCATTGGCAGATCAATGATTAAACTGAGCGTTAAAGAGCAATCGATTTGGAATATCCGATCGCACAACTGCTGCCATAGCTTCGAGGCATCGGAATGTTATAAGATAGAGATTTCTTTATTGTCAATCAGTATACGTAGGGCAAAAAAATAGAAATTTCGAACAAAGGTTCTCGGAACATTAAAAATCGTTGCAAAAAGATTAAGTAGATTCTCAATTCGCGAAACATTTGATAGATAACAACCATAAAATAAATTACCAATCTGCGCTAATTCCATTGCACTTCGAGACTAAAGGCTTTAGATTAAATTTGCTTGAACAGCTAGAGATCACCAAACATGGAGTAGATAAGAAAATCATAATAATCGAAATAAAAGCATAAATGTAAATATAAATATTGATCCCCTCTACTTGACGTTTTCAAAAAAAGAAATAAATATAACTTTATTCCAGTATGTGGGGAGGTTTTTACTGTCCTGTAATAACCTGTAACTTAAAAAAAATGAATATGCCGTGAATTTTGTTATAGATATACGTGAGGTTTGGATCAAAGGCTATATATAGTCAAGAATACAACCGAACTTGAATGTTGATGAAAGAAAAATTTGTCCCTGGTGTAATAAAGGGTCCTGATTACACAAATTTTCCCGCTGGCTGGTTTAAAAGCATTTATTTTAAGTTTAAAAATGATATATTTTGACACTTCATTTCATGTCGATTCAATATTTCCATCCCTAGCAGTCGCTTACAGCCACAAAACGCCAGGTTCCAGCTAGAAGACGGATTTTCAGATCGTCCATTCCCATTTTTGGTTTTGCATATTTGTATTCGATACCAGAAATGTAAAATTATCAACCCTTTTATGCGCGATGTACACTCAAAATGTTTTCTCGGCCGAATGATACGTGCATCTAGGGTTTCTGACCCGAGTCGACCCGGGAATGGATCCCCGGGAGTACATGGGGTTTTCGATGTATCGAGTCCCGGGAATGCTGAAGTCCTGGTACACGAACTTGAAAAAATATTCTAGAAAATGTTTTTAATTTATAAAAAAGAAATAAAAGCTTATGAATCTACAGGAGAGCGAACAAATAATTTACAAAAACCAAAAACAAAAGCCACCTTGATGACCATAAAACCGACATCTGCTGAAACTGATAGTTTTTTCTATTGCTGAAAATATATATAAGACCCCATGGCAAGAAGTTGTTAACTAACATTCAAGTCATTTTGTTTTATTTTTACTTTTTTGTGCATAAATGCGTTGTTTTTACTTTGTAAATACCTTTTTAATATTAGTGACATAAATCTATAAAAGTTAATCTTGAATTAGCAATAAAACATATTTTTCAAAGGCGAAATGCAAATGTCTAATTATCTCAAAATGACTTGAATGTTAGTTAACAACTTCTTGCCACGGGGTCTACATACGTTCAAAATCGATAAGCAGGCTATCGGATGTAAATTTGAACATTTAGGTATTTTTAATTTATAAAAATATTTTATTATATATATAATAATTATATATATATAAAACTGTTTTTAAGTGTCTATTAAATTTCAATATTTATTTTTATTAATATAATATGATAGATTGATTGTAAATATACTAATTACATTGTACGTACAATATATTTCATTGAAATTAGATATTTTTAATGTTTTATTTAATATTCAGAATTTATTATGTCTGTATTTTTATTAAGAAACATTATTTTTTGTCATGCAAGTTTAATTTATAATAACAATTTAAATGAAATAAAATAATCAATGTTTACAAAAAAACATTAAAACATTTATATCATTTTATCAATATATTACGAGACCCAGAATCCCGGGAATAATTCAGAGCTGCGAATCAAGTCCCGGGAATGAAAAAGTCCGGGATCAGAGAAACCATACTTGCATCTATTAACCTGCCTATGTTTGAGCTGTATGTCTCATGGAATAACATTCTGTTTTTAATCATTCGTTTGTTACAATAACATAAAAAATATTTTATTTTTTATTTTTTTATTTTTTTTGGAAACATACAGTACAATTTTAAAAATACGAATATAATGTCAAAAAAAATATTCGTTTAGTATGACCAGTGAAGTTTCCTCGAAAGTGGTAAAAAAAAACTAAATAAAAAACAATGATAAAGAATATGTGATAAATAATAAATATTTCAAAGATTTAAATTATGATAATTGAAAAAAAGGGAGGGTTTTTTCTTCTTCTTCCTTAGCCTTTTACCCTCTACTGCTGGATGTAGGCCTCTTCCATTTTCTTTCACTCATCTCTGTTTCTCTCCCTTCGCATCCAGGTTCTTCCTGCTTGCTATATCTTCAGACCACCTTTTGGGAGGTGTTCCGACGCTTCTATTTTTCGTCCAGGGCCTCCACTGTAGGATTCTGGGTGCCCATAGTATCCTCCTGTCGAGGCATAGGTCCAGCCCACTGCCATTTTAGTTTCGCAATACGGTCCATAATATGGGTAACTTGTGTTCGGCGTCTTATATCTTCATTTCTGAATTTATCTCGAAGGCTTACGCCGAGCATCTGCATTTCCATTGCCCGCTGTGTACATTTTAATTTTTGTATGCTTTTTACTGTTATGTTTATGTTATGCCTAGAGGCCATATGTCAATATCGGTAGGATAGATGTATCGAACATTTTTCTTTTCAGGCATACTGGGATTTCTTTATTTTCAAACAAGTGTTTCAATTTACCAAATGCTGCCCAGCCGAGACCTATCCTTCTTGGTAGTTCGGCTGTTTGATTTTCTTTTCCCAGCTTTGTCTTATGACCAAGATACACATATTCATCAACTGTTTCTACTTTCCAATTGTTTATTGTGAATTTGTGTTTGGATATGGTAAAAATTTTTGTTTTTTGTATGTTCATTTCCAAACCTGTTGCTTTTGATGCTTCTTGCAGTTCTCTGGTCATAGATTCCAATTCTGTTACATTATTACTAACAATCACTTTATCGTCTGCAAACCTGAGGTGGCTCAGATAGGTGCCGTTTATCTTTACCCCTTTATTTCCCCAATTTACGTTTTTGAAAATGTCTTCCAAGGCAAGTGTAAAGAGCTTTGGTGAGATAGTATCACCTTGTCGCACACCTTTTCCGATTTTGAAGCTTTCTGTCTTCGTATCTTCATCTATTGTCACGCTCATAGTTGCATTTTCATATATGTATTTTATCAATCTCGTATATCTTGAGTCGATTCATGCATTTTCGAGCGCTTTTGTGATCGCCATAATAATCGCCGATCAATAAAGGCCATATGGAGAGTGATATTATATTCTGTTGCCTTTTCAATAAGTAACCGAATTGTTGGTATGTGGTCCCTTGTCCCAAAGCCTCTTCGAAACCCAGTTTGTTCTTTTAGTTGGTACTAGTCAAATTTATTGGTTAAACTTTTTGTAATAATTTTTGTGAATAGTTTGTATAGGTGTGAAAGTTGACTAATTGGGCGGTAGTTTTCTAAATTGTCACTATCTCCCTTTTTAAATAACAGTTTAACTTCCGCGTTGTGCCAAGCGTCGGGAATTTTTCATTTTCTATACATTTATTATACAATAGTATTAAGGCTTCTATAAGGTTTTCTCCACCTAACCTCAGAATACAGATGTTACGTTGCCTTCTCCCGGAGCTTAGTTGTTTTTCATTTGTTTTAATGCTTTATCTATTTTATCGGTGTCTACTTTGGCGAGTTCTTCATATCCCACATTGCACTGTGCTGTCCCCCGTTGATGTTGGATGTGTATTTACTTGAATTAATTCGAAGATTCTCACCTACAGCAAGTACCTACCATAAACCTGAACGTCTAATGGCGAGCTGGGTTTAGAAATATCGAGCAATAATACCAGTTGTTTCTTGCTCCCACGGAATTATTAATATTTGAAATGGAAGCGAAAGAAGTTCAAGGAAGAAAGGCGTAAATAATAAATTATCGGAGAAAAATCAATAGTTTTCATTTGTCTAACTACAGGTAAGCAGGGTTGGAAAGGGCCAGGTTCGAATGACCCGGTCATATTTTCAAAGGTTTATTTATTTACTTTATTATTTTGTCACTCTAGGACCATCTATTAGGGTCATTAATGACATGTTGATGGTCTGTTTATCAAAAAATAATAAAATTAAAAAATAAAAAAAGTATTGGTAAAGCTTACTTTAAAATAGGCGCAGTTGTTTTATGACAAAAATTGTTTGTGGCGACAAAAATATGACACTTATACATATACATATAATAAAATATGTTAAAAATTTTAAATTTTAACAATTCTTTAAAAACAGTAACAAGTGATCACAAAATGTGCACATTGATACAGATGATTTTATAAACATAATTATATTTAGATTTCGGACGCGATTTAATGCTGTGAAAACAGCTTCATACTACCTAACGTGGCATAGCGTTATACTATTCATTGCGTCTTGATATGAGTTATGAGTTATTGACGGATATTGTTACATGAATAATTATGTATTTTGATGTCATTTACATAATTGTTTAATATATACTTAGATTGGTTTTTTCAAAAGGTTTTTATGAATATTTTTTATATGATTAGTTTTGGATTACGAACGCGTTTTGAAACGACTTATGCTCGCAATCTAAGGTGTTGCTGTCATGATTGATGATAATAGCCGTATAAGCATCAGAAGAAGAAGAGAAAATAAATTCATTCCTGTCTTTCATTTATAATGCACACTGTCTTCCGATACTATACGAGTTACACTATATCACTAGTATGTGTATACTTATCTTTCAATATTATTTCGAAGGTGTTATCACTTTGGTTATTGAACGTCCTGAATTGAACGAAAGAACTAAACCAGCCCGGCCCTGAAAGTAATGTAATACCACCCCTAAAATGGGTGGATTTGTAAAAATAATAATTTGAAAGACGTTGACGAATTCGTTAAATATTCATACACATACTCGTACAATGCTTTTTATTTTCCTTGAAATACTCAGGGGTGTATTTATTTCTCTTTTTACGAGATACGTTTATATTTTTCAGAAGTGAAAATGTATTTCAATGACAACTTAAAGTGATTCTTGAGGTAATTTTACCCAACTTTATTTGGGCCAAATACATTTAACGCGTAAACCTTTTCATTTTTTACACGGTTTCATTTAGCTTCACCTGTCTCTGTTTGTCTTCAAATTATATTTCTTCTCAGAGTTAACGGTATTTGTAATAAAAAACCTTTACCTACTTGCCTTTAATATAAAAATACAACAGAAAACAAAGAACATATCTTTTGTTGCACTTATTTTGTATCATATTTTCAGAAACGCTTATTACAAATTAAGAATTTCAAACAGCTGAAATTTAAAAAAAATAATAATCATCACCTCACTCCGATGATTAGATTTTTTGTCTCTCAGTAAAATTGCGCCCTTAAAAATTTCATTTATTTATGATTATGCACGCTTATTTATGGTTTATTGTGTTTCGTTTTTAGAACTCCGTGTTTATTTTAATGAAATTTACAATTAATTAAAATTTCATAAATATTATTATTAAGTTCTGCAGGTTAAGTGTTATTTTAAATGTGACAGCTGTTTCAGCTTGTAAGGCCATTATGAAAATGTATTTCACTTAACCTGGAGATTAATAATAATATTTATTAAAATTTAATTTATTTTAAATTTCATAAAAAATAAGTGCTTGTGTTTTGGATGTACTTTACTTTAGTAAATGGCTCAGCACATATGGATGTACCTAGTCAATTATTTGTAAAAATAATAAAAAGAGTTATACCCGTATTCGTTATATGTTGTGTGTTAGTTTTTTGTATTTTTTTTAAATTGCGTAATTTATTTGCGAATTCATTTAGTCAGGGACTCGGTAACGTTTCAGTGACAGCTCAGCAAATTTGAATAACAATTAAAATGCTCCCAATGAAGAGCGTGCCAGGGCATACAATTATTTTATTTGCGAATTATTTAACCGTAGTTAGGGATTTCCTATACAACTAAATCTCGTGAAAATTGTATCAAATACAAAAAATCCGGCGCGATTTCCCCTCCTCCCTTCCCCATTACCGCACCCCGCTCCCCATTATATATTCTTTATACTTTATACAAATCAACACCGTTTGATAAATCTGACCCAAATTTTGCGTACATATTCTTCAGGACCCTATGGAGAAAAATCCCCTCCCGTTTTTTGCACCACTCCCTGTCCATGAAATAACAAAATAATATTTTCCAAATAAAAATTTTCTTTGCAAAGTTACCCTTTAGGACCCTGTGGAAAAAAAACTCGCTTCTCCTGATTACCTCACCCCCTCCTGATAATATAAATGTAATCTTATTTATATTGAATTGTATTTCTAAATTTTTTCCGTGAGTTTAAGCGTCATTTTTGATTTTAAAAATTCATATGATGCATAAGTATCTAGTAATTATATATTTAAGGTCTATTATGTGTGGAAATAACAAGCGAGTTATGAAATAGCAAGATGAATTTTAAAATTCCATAGAAATTAAAGCACCCACAGGAAGATATATTACGTAAAATCAAAATATGTCTCCGTACAAGATCAGTAGTTAATATAGGAATAGAATCTTAGCTCTGTCGAGCGTATGACTTGGCGAGCGTTTAAGCGCAAAATCTTTTGAAAAAAACTTTTTATTTAAGCATCGGCGTAAATCGATTTTTTTTTGAGGAAATATTTAATTTTGAACATCTAGGACTCAAGTATGTACAAGTAATGTTACATCGGCCCTGTACTTAGGCTTTCCCTTATTGTTTTGTTAATATGATATATATAGGTACATATAATATTCTCTTTTGAAATATAACAGATATTTTTTTATACGATTATTTGATAAAACCTCATTAGTAAATTGAAATAGGTTTGACTTCATAAATATGTTAGTAGGCTATTTTATGAACATTTAAACATATTCCTCAATTCATTGTGTAATGAAGACACTTCAGTACTCGTATTTTTAGACAAAGCTAAAGAACAATTGTAATATATTTTAAAATGTTTTCCGTGAAAAATATTACAGCGAATTCAATTATTTCATTTACGAACTTGTTATACTGGATTTCGGGATACTCCACAGTTGAGCATCATGAAAACCGTATCCATCTCAAAAGGCCATGGCGTATATACACATTATTAGTAATTTCGCTCTGTATTTATATCCGAATAAAAGAGATAGTTGCATTAATCTGTGACGTGGCTTTTAAAAATAATGGTCTAGAAAAGTTTACATTTGAATTTTTAGAAACTACCGAAACGCTATCAGCAATCATAGCTCTTCTACTCGACTCTTTTATTTATAGTAATCAGAAAAAAAAATTTCATCACAATTTATGTATCATTGATAATCTTTTAGAAATAGAAAATGATTGTTATTCTCACACACGTTTCAAAATCGCAACTATTTTTGCGATTTATACTATAGGATCGACTTCACAAAATATTTCCGATTATATCCACATGGAAACCAAACTAACGCTTCAGTTGTTCATAATGTTCAAAATGGCTATTATTGATTTATACTTATTACAGTTTTGCGTGGAAGTATATTTATGTTTTTGCAGACTGCAAGTAGTAAATGAACAACTTCATGTGTATTTCATTCAGACTCAAGACTTTTTTCATACTTTAAATGTTGATTTAAAACGGACATCAATATATTATGGAACATCGACATACGCTTCAAATGCTTCCAAATCATCTAATATAGTACATTTGATGAAAGCTTACAAAAAAGCAGTGGAAAATATGCTGATTTTAAGAAAACGTTTCAGTATACCGGTAAAAAGGTTTTTTAAGTAACATATTTTCATCGCATCGATTTCATCTAAAATAACCATCATGCTATTTCCCCACAGTATTGTAGAGAGGACTGAAAGCCATGCTCTTCTGTCCTGACATAGCACTCTTGCCTCGTTCGGTCTCATATATCGTTTCATTCAATCTCGTCAAAAAATTGTTTTGATGCTTCTAACGGGGCTGTCCTACGGTATTTGGTTTATCCAGTCGTAGCAGATATTTTGTGGTCATTCTCTCTTTCACTTGACTCTTCTTATATCCTCAGCCATCATTTCTCCACTACTGGATATAGACCTCTTCCATGTACTTCCATCATTCTCTGTTGTTTTCTTCTTGTTAGCCTTTTATTCCCCTCCACAGAGGCTGTATCGTAGGCCCATCACTTTTGAGGTCTTTCGATGCCTCTTTTATTCTCCCAGGTCTCCACTTCAGAACTCTAACTTCAGCGAGAAACATTTTGTGGTATTTCGCCTTACTACGTGCCCTGCACATTGCACTTTTAATTTCGCTACACAATCCCACTACTCTAGTTCTGCGCCTAATTTCAACATTTCTTATTCTATCATTTAAACTTATAATAAGCATGAATCTTTGCGCCCATTTGATTTTGTCTACCTATATTATGTATTTGAAATGTTAGTCTGATAAATATAATAGATGCAGAAAGAATTGCACATAATTAAGGATTTTACAGCACTCTACACCTTTTACACTAAAGTGGAAATTACTACAGAAGTCTAGCACAATCTATCAGCTCGGCGAAATGTCTAGAACACGGTTTCCTATAAATATGCGGTCATAGAACTATGTAGTAGAGTTATTGGCAGGCGACGTTTCGGCGAATACACTGGTACATCGGTGATTTAGTGTGGTCAAGCGACGTTAAATGTAACGGGCTATTTCAATGCAGATTCTGATCAGCGATAAAATACCTACCGAGAGTTCCATTGTAATCAGAGCTAAACAAACGTCGTGAATCAGAATTTAAGGTACGAGAATAATATTTTTTAAGTTAAGATTTAGTGTGAAATAAAGTACAGTGAATAGTATCCATCGCTAACCCGCAACCGTTCTAAGAGCAAAAGCTTCCTATCGGTCCTACTCAATCGTCTCCAGGTTGTCATTTTTTTCAACTAAATATCAGGACCGTGCTGTACCGCACCGGTCGTATAAACCGTTGCGAAGTAGCACGGCCGCTCGAGCAAAGCCATTCACTGTCCCCCCCCTTAAGATATGTATTTTTTTGAAAAGAGAGAATACACGAATAACATAATCATAATACATAAGGAAAAAAAAAAATATATATTAGGTCCTTACATATGAAATTAGCGTTTAGTATGGGAGGAACATAAAGCCGATTTTTTTTTATTATAATATATTTATTTAATCAAAGTATGTACCATTGCTATCTATGCACTTTTGCCATCTAATAGGTAGTTCATCGATCCCTTTACTAAAAAAACCATTCGGACGGGAATCAATGAAATCTTTGAAGGCGGTTTGGACTGCCCCATTGTAGTTGAATTTTTTCCTTTGTAAGAAGTTATCCAAATTTCGAAAAAAATGGTAATCTGTTGGGGCAAGGTCCGGAGAGTACGGTGGATGTCTTAGACATTCCAATTGAAGCTCCTCTAATTTGGTAGCCGTCTGTTGTGCAGTGTGTGGTCTAGCGTTATCATGAAGCAGCAGTGGCCTAGAGCGATTAACCAGCCTCGGTTGTTTAGCAGCTAGCTTTTCCATCATGGTTTGCAGTTGCTGATAATAGACATCTGCCGTAATCGTCTGGCCAGATTTAAGAAAGCTGTAGTGAACGACACTAGCACTAGTCCACCAAACGCTCACAAGTAACTTTTTTGAAGTCAATTTTCGCTCGGGGCATGGTTTGGCTGGGTTCGGCAGGGTTCAGCCATTGCGATGAGCGCTTCCGATTATCGTACAGGATCCACTTTTCATCACAGGTAATGATTCGATTTAAAATCCCTTGATTATTGTGCCGGTTGAGTAATGCAACGCAGCAGTCAACGCGCGTTTGTTGATTTGCTTCACTCAATTCGTGAGGTACCCACCTTTCAAGCTTTTTCATCTTACCAATTTGTTTCAAGTGGATTAAAACAGTTTTATCACTAACACCGCAGCCTGCAGCTAACTCGGATGTGGTTTGCGATGCATCCGCTTCCACAATAGCCTTCAATTCTTCATTATCAACTTTGGTCTCCGGCCGTCCACGGGGCTTGTTCTGCAGGTCGAAATTTCCAGAACGAAAACGTTGGAACCAAAAAAGCACTGTGTTTTCTTTTGCGGCACCGTCGCCATACACATCATTAATCCTTCGAGCCGTTTCTGCAGCACTGGTGCCACGGTGGAACTCGTACTCGTAAATAACACGATATTTCAAGTTTTTCATTTTATAAACTGAGTGACGCAAAGAAAGAAACAATTGAGGAAAAAACAAATGAATTATAATTTTCAAAACACAAATACATGAGTAAATAGCTGTATAAATTTGGATTTGGAATTCCTAACCAAAGAGAAGATATTTGAGATCAAATTTGCCAGTACGGCAAAACGCCAATTTCATATGTAAGGACCTAATACAAAAGAAAACAGTAACATAATAGTAAAAAGGAAAAAATGCAAGGATAATAAAAATAAAAATAAACCAAATAATAGAAGTGTAAATAACAAAATCTAAGAAATACCTACAATAAAGTAGGTACATTATAATGATTTTAAAAAAATGCTATAAAATAAAAGATGAAATCCCACGGAGCAGCGGCGGCAGTGTATGGCTTCAAATGGAAGACATGACAAAAAAATTTAAATAAAAGAGAACAAACCGCTCCCAACAAGGGGAAAAAGAAAGCAAAACAAGACGTGACACCCGGCAAGGGACGTCAGGACCGGCAGATATACATCCATCCGATTCAAGAGCAACACACCGGGGATTAAAAAGTAACCTCGACCATCAAACATGGTAACGATTAGTTCTACAAGAGCCAAGCTCTTTACGCAGGTCCCCATAGGATTTCCCACCAGGACACCCACACCCTAACAAAACCACGGAAGCATCCAAAGTTCCTTGCATTCCTTACCAGGTCCTCGTTAGATGGACGAAGGCCCGGTACATTAATGCTCTCCCCATTTATACCCTCAAAATAAAGTACAGTGCTCCGGTTAAATTCGTGTCCAGTGACTTTGTGTAAAAAATAAAACCTTAATTAGTTTTCAAATGTTTAATTTGCCTCCCACAGCCACGATTCCGTGATAATACGTTTAATCAATAGGAAAATAATAAAAATAATAATACGAGTTATTATTTTATTAAAAAAATATTTTATTTAATTATTGTATTATTTTCAGTTCATGTGCATTTATATGGACGCATTTTTGTCCTTTTTCATCATTGCAAATAATTTTGTGAAAATTGATTCAGCTGCAGCCAAAGGCGTAAGTTCTGACATTTTATATTATATGAAAAAATTTAGATCATTTTGTTAATATATTATCTATTACAGACATTTTTATTAATCTACACTTATTCAAGTAGTCTACCCAATTGAAGAAGAAATAATTATTTATTCTAATGTCTACTGTTTATTATATCACAGGGAATATTCTCTGCTATATCAGCATTTTGTTGGTTATTTCACTACGTTCTGTACATCGGGATGAGTTGTCTGGTTGCAGAGGCTTTAGCTGTAGAATCAATAAGAACAAAGGAATTGTTGGGGAAAATCATCATTTGCCACAGCAAAGGTTATTTGTCATCTTACTAATTACTTATCATATTTTTTTATTTGTTTCCTATTATTCTCGTCACGTTGTCACCTTTCACCGCTTTAATGTAAATTCATGCGATATTTTTTGATTACTTTATCATATTATGTGTAAAAAAAAATTTAATTTTTAAAATAATGCCTTTACCTTAATTACTTGCTTTAACCAATAAAAATTTCACAGATGACAAAATTAACATCAAACTTTCGCAGTTTTGCGATTTGGCGGAGAGAAACAACCTTCGAATGAAAATTGCAGGGCTTTTTCCAATAGACCTGACTTTGGTATCAGCTATGGTCGGTATCTCGGTCGGTTATTGCATTACTTTCATTCAGATGGCTTGATTCTTTGACACCTCAAGTATATGGTAGCTCACTGGCCAAAGCTTTCAAACATGGTCAGGTAGTACCTACACACTTCAGATAGCACTAGTAATATGTTTATAAAAATATATGAATTTCTACACTAATATTTATGTGTAAATACTTGTATTTAAAACATAGCTTTGAGTCTACGTAGCTGTTATTAGAGATAAGAAAACAATTTTAACTTTTTTAACTGTCACTATCAGTATTTGTAGCACCTTCAATTATTATAAAAACACTATTAAATATTACTTTATGTTATATACCTATTATGTAATATATTTAAAAAACAGTCTCGCAGTTTAGTGATTTTTTCCTTTTGTAAAATAAAATGATGAAAATTATTAATTTTTAAACAAAAAAAATAATAAATATACACTGTACCCGTTAACTGTATTTTCATTTATACGCATCTCAGTTAACGGTTTAAGATTTATTTTAATAAGTTTAAAAAAATACTTACCAGTTTTTATTCGATTCATAACCAAGCTATAATATTGAAGCGACATACATTCTGTGTACCCATCTGTAGTGTTGCTAAGAATTGACTGCAGTGCGCGCGACTGCGTGTAGTGTGACAAGTGTCATAACACGCACAAGTCTCACGTAAGTGAAAATAATCACTTCAGATTAGAAATTGAAGGAAAGGAATTAGAAATGGAAAAAATCGTGTTTTTAATGGGATCCTTGTCGAGGGCATAATTTACTTACATATAGGTATAAATTTTATTAACCCACACAGAGGAACTTGAAATATTATTGGAACAAAACCAAGAATGGTTATGTTAAGTGAATCAGATGTTACGGAAGATATACAAGATTATAAAATAAGTTTCTCATTTTACAATCTTGTATAATAAGTTTGTAAAAAGTTTGTTTGTAAAATGTTTGTTGTTTTGTAAAATTTGTTTCTTATTTTACAAAACAATATGATGTAACTCACATAGTTAATACGCAAGAGGTTTATTTATACTTATTAGAAAAAATATTAAATTTGACATGATTACTAATGAACAGAATCAGAGAATTGCGTGGAATTTTACTATTGATCAATTGAAATCAAAAATGGTTCAAAAATTGAATATAAGTACCGTATTATAAGTTTCGAGTATTGTGAATGGACACACATCGCATTTCTAGGACCATTTTATGAGTGAAAGCTCCCATATTGATCCTACTCATACGTCGCCAGGTTGACAATTTTTTACTCTAAAGGCCATCTCCGTATTACGTCGTGTAAAGTGCGACGCGACCCAGAGGGGTCCGCAATAGTCCATTCACTGTACCTCCTTCACATGACACACTTTATTAGAAATCATCAAAGAAAAGAAAAATTATAAAATAAATAATAACATAATAATAACGTAGCCAAGAATGGTTATGTTAAGTGAATCAGATGTTACGGAAGATATACAAGATTGTAAAAAAAAGCCGATGAGACCACCATGGTGTGATGGGCCTCGTAGATAGTGGGCATCCTAATCAAATGACGGTATTTTCTAGAGATGCTTTCTATTATATGAAAAATATTATACAGTCGTAAAATAGTTGACGCGAGTTGAATTTTATTATCATCAGGTATATTATTTCATTTCGATCTCCTGGTCGCGGCTACCAACTGTGATGACCCAACTAGATAGAGGGGTCTTCCTAACGTATTAACGATGAATTCTGTATTAATAATTTATTTAAAATATCGATGCTTACTCGTCGCGAGTTGAAATTTAATTTTAACTACTCTGTTCAATTGATTTGCCAACTCCTGGCCGCGGCTAACAATGTGATGAATCCAAGCGGGGTGACCCGTCAAAAATATACGTCATGGCAATAATATTAAATAATATAAATTTCATTGCAATGAATAAAGTCATATGCTGTATGATGTTAGCGAAAATAAAATATTATACCTTCTATGAAATATTATAAATAATGTATTCTATACAATATTAATGCTCTGCCAGTGCTAACTATACATTTAACTAAAATATTTCTAACATCTTTGGTTCGCATACTATATTGAAAATACCTAATTGCATTTACTAAATGTATTACCTAAATAACCACAACCATACCATCCTGTCCGTCAGGGACGAAACATAAAACACAGTTATATTTCTAAAAGTGCTACCTCTTATGCGATAAAAATACCTATTACAGTCGGGCTATGAATATGAACTATCTCCGCCTCATAATGGCGCCTGGCACCAATACTAAAACCCTTACTAGAAATAATAAATGCGACTAAATCTCAGTAAATATAATATATACTATTCGTAATACGTCGTTGAATTGGCACATGATTCGTCTAATGGATGAAGGACCCCGTTGTGTATCGTAATAACTTCAAATTCTTTTATAGGAGCAGTGTGGAAACAATTGCATAATATTACGTAATAAAAACATCTAACGAACCTAATAATCTATACATTTATGTTACAATAAAATACGTTCACCAGAAGAATTCGTGTATTAGAAATAAAACATTTCCGTTTGGAGACAAACCAGTAGAATTGTTCGAACGGTGCAAAGGGAAAAATTCACACATATTAAATAACATTGAAATTAATAATCATAAACACTTTGTATTAGCAAATTCTTACCTTGAATGGTTTCGTCTTAGACGTGCATGAACCTGTTCATATTAATTCCTGGGGAAAATAATACATATATTTGCTATCTACGAAATAAGACATTTTTGAAGCAAAACTTCTTTATAAATAAGTAGATAAGGTCTCGGGGATGGTTTGTTCGAAAGGATTCTACAACAGCTCGTGAGTTTATATGAAATAATAGTTTATTTGAATGCTAAATTTTGGTTTTTTAAACCCTCAGCATCTCTGCTGAGGGGGGTTTAGGCCCCGCGCCCGCCTAGACCCGGTGGCCGACTTCCTAAGTGACTAAACGACCCCCCTTGTTCCTCCGGAACTTACTGCATCCCGAGACTCTATCTCTTCTTTACGAGATGTGATCCCGTGACGCCTCTCTTTTAGGCTTATAATTGAGAAGGCCGTACTCTTTTGGTACGAGTTTCTGATGATGTGTGTTGTCTTGAGGCGCCTTTCTTTTAGGCCGGTGTTTGAAGAATCATGTACTCTTTTGGTACGAATTGATGACGACATTAGCCTCCTTTGCGGGCATAGTCAGCGATGTTACAAATTATTGTGCAATCTCATTATGCCTTTTCAGAATGGCGTCCCACGATTCTGCATCTTGCAACATTTACTTTGGACAAATGTTAGAGTGTTAGTAACATATTTATAATATCCCAGCTATTCCATATGAGTGAATGATTTTTATATTTATTCTGGCCCTGTCTTTCTTACAGAGGACGAAATAGAAGTTAACGTTTTCTATCAAGGTTTTACAGCATTCAGGCATGAAAATCCTTCCAAAGACAAAGGGAACCTTTTGTGGGTTATGTGGCCCTGCGCCTGGTGAGGAAAGAGGTCGGTTTATTGACGACCCCGAGCAACAAGGAGGGCCCCGCCTTTAAGGGACCCTGCAGGGGCTTGTGCGGGTTCCACGCCCAAGTGCCGGCAAGCATCTACGCCCCAACCAGCTAGGCCATCACAAACCAGATATCCCCAATCTTTAGTTAGATCTCCCCATTCTGTCCTTTACTCGTCGTTCTGAAGCTACTTGTTAAGCCAGATGTACCGAGGTACTCAAATCATAAAGACTTGGCTGAAGACCGGATTGCGCAATACTTATGCAACACAATTATTATAAGGCTACTAAGCATTTCTTATAGAATTACGTGTATTCAATTATTAGTAAAAATAGTTTGAAAATCCCCATACTTTAAAATATATTCGTTCGGAAGAATTTCTCGTACGATTTGGATTGATATCTGGTTATGCAATACATAACGCGTCGACAATATTATGAATCTATTAAGTACTGCTTATAGAGCTCCGTAAAATCAATTGTTAATACAAATGGTATGAAAATCCCCATGCATCAAAATATATTCGTTTGGGAGTATTCCCGTACGAATTAAACCAATATCACACAAGAAATCGTGATATTTAATTACACATAATTATTCCGAAATCAAATATTCCCAAAATAAATATATTTCGATAGTGAAAATAATTAACCGTAATAGATAATATAAATGTGTTCCTTAGCTGTTACGCAGTGGCGGTATGATACTCTCTGGTACTGATGAATGGTAGATTCCTCCATACGTCCGGGCAGCAACTCCGTCCGCAAATGCTGTTCTCCAAATGAAGTCTCTGGCAGTAGTCTCTCGGGCAGCGCTTCCGCTGGCAGGTCTGGTCTCGAACTGAAGGGGCTGAGTATATCGTGTTCGCTCCTTTTATAGTCTCGATTGCACCATATCCCCGAAATTCACCCTAGTGCAGTGACTCATCCTATGCGCGATGACCTCACCGCCGGCGCTCGCCATTGGCCGGATTCAGTCATCGGGACGGTCGCCTCCGGCTCAACCCGTCGAAGGCAAAGCGCGCCTGTGATTGGTCCGTTTCGTTAAAATAATAGTAAAGCACCCGCTACACGCGAGACTTGCTGTTCCGATTCTGAAATAATAAAGGCTCGTTCGCACCTACTCACAAGGTCGAGTCTATTAGGATTGTCATAAACAATATTAGTTTGACACAGAATTATATCTAAGGTATAATAAAGACCTAAGAAATATTACTTGTATAGCTGAATATTCAATATTTTGTTAGCCTCTTGTAATACATGGAATCTTGAGAAGAAATATATCAGGCTTTTACTTTTAAACGATTCAAACCAGAAGAAATATATTTTTTGATGTCCATACTTGGCTTTTTTGAATATTATTATTTTAAGATTTTCTAAATTTATTAAATCTATCTCTATGTCGACCATCACAATGGTCTCCAGACATAAAGGAACTCGCAGCTCTCTCCTAGAATGCTTTCACATGCGAACGAGAAACCCGATGTGTCCATCAATTCTCCTAGATATTTCACAACTCTTTCAAATTTCACACTTCACAACTCTTTCAAATTTCATATTTGTACCTTTCACCTTGACAGTGACTCCGCATCTTTATTGCCACCATCATGTGAGGCGCAAAAGCCAATATATTCCTATCGCATCATTCGCTCATAAGCTCTATCGCCCTGTTTTACAAGAATTGTTAGTAAAGTCAACATAACGATTCTAAACTTAAAGTTCGATACGCCCATCGCCAGATGTAGATCGACCTTGTGAACAAATTCACACGGAGTTTTTGAACCATTAGTGGACTTTTTTATAAAATGATAATTCTCGATGCACGTTTTCGATGGATCGAATGTTTAACTATTGGTTTATCGAATATTTTTAACACAAAGTGAATTATTAAAAAAATGATTTACAGGTTAAATAAAATCAAAAGAGCGGGATATTATTTTATTTATATTACATCACAAGCAAAAAAACAATCAATCTATGTATAAAAAGGCTTAGTCAAAAAAGTTTTACAAACTTTGAAAGGGTTTTTTGACATTTACATATACTTTGATAGACCACGTCCAAGAATGGACCGGTGCCTCGATATACTTACGTTGTACAATACAACAAAACTCAGGATCGTGAAGAATAGAAGCAAGTAGTTTTCGCTGTAGAAGTAAACCAAATAACCTTCTACTGAGAAGGCTTTTGGTGAGAGAGAAAATGAAAAAAATAGATAACGTAGATGAAAGACTATCTTCAGACATGTGTACACCTCTTTCCATTTAAGAAATACAAATAAATTAGTATGTGTCAGTCTTGCGAACGTGACAAAGTGTTTCGTTATGTTGGTGTTTACACCCTTAATTAAACACCAACAAAATGAAACAATATACGTTGTATCCACGACTTTCTTAACCTATTTCGATTATCTTTCTTAAATGGAAAGAAATCTCAATCATGAAACAAATAGCCACATACCAATTGGAAAATTCTAAGAAACGTAGTCAATAAACTATTCGTATATTACAAAGACAAGTAGTGAATTAACTATTGGATATTCCAAAAAAAAGTATAGATAGACTATTTATTATGTTATACAATAGCAAGACAAACATTTGACATAATTCTGTGTAGAAGAAAGAGAAAAGGAGGAAAAGGTTAAAATTTAGATAAAGACATGACATCTATTCATTGAGATCTACTCACTAACCTTACTGAAATTTGTTTATTAATGATGTTCTTGCATCTGGACGATACAGATAAATCTTCTTCCTATGGCTAAGAATTCATTTCCAACTACACAAAAGAAAATACTTGCCACATTCCGATATTGCCTCCCCGCTTAAATTTCAAGAGCTTTACTAATTAAGCATTATATTCGAAAATTTAAGTTAACCTCCATCCTAACCTCCTGCCCACATAATTATGACTGAGCCATGTATATGTTTCTATATTTGTATATATTTTATTTTCAAGTCAATAAACTATAAACTAACATTTATTTATTATAATTATATCATAATTTATGTATATTAAACTATACAGTACTAGCCGAATCGGTAAATGAAATCTAAAAACCATTTTAAATTAATGAATCTTTAATCTTTTCCATCCGTATTTGTCCAACTTGTTGAAGATAATTTTTCCCAATGTTGAACATCTATTGTATATCTCAATATGGGTTTAAGCCTGAAAAAGAACTTTTAAAAGTGAAAAAATGTTTAATACACTTCTAAGGTTTATTTTATGACATTAATATCTACATATTATATAGGTACATTATACATACATACGAAGTTAAGTAATAAGGCAAAATAAATTGTAAGAGATGACCATGATAACAATTATGTGATCAAATAATAGTTACACGAAAATTACAATATTTGTTTATGTGTGTATGATACAGGAGGTGTCACCCACCTCGCATGGGTTCGATCTTGTCAGCTTGAACGTATATTGCTTAAATTGAATCTAGCAAGTAAAGGTACGTATTTCAGTGCATTAACTACTAACACGCTCGAGTATTGAAACGTTTATGAAAAAAGGTATTGCAGATCTCGTGACCCCAGGAACACGAAGCCAACGCACTACCCGAGGATCAAGGCTATCGTCTTTTTATATAAATATATATCCTGTATTTGCCAATATTTTGATTCACTTATAAGGACAAGTATACCACCAGGATTGCTGTTTGTACCAATAAACTAAATACGGCGTAAAATCTTCCATATAATGAGAACAGTTTAGGAAAAATGTTAAATAAATAATAAAAGGATTTCTCACAATAATTTTACACGAAAATTGTTCTGAAAACACAATCACTGGATACAGGGGCATAATTATTAATTAAGATAAACTATAGAAGTCTCACAGAGACGAAGCTATTAATAAAGAAAACTTGTATGGAAGTCTTTATCGGGTAGCCCAGAGCTTATGACCTGTATGAGTTGGCTTAAGTGATCAGTTTACACACTGCAACGTTCATCAATTCAACCGTTAGAACATCGACACATTATTACATTACATATATATATATTATTATATAATATATATCTATATATATATATATATATATATATATATTATGTGTTCTAAATGAGTTTCTTCTGCTATTGTATTAAATAATATGTATTTACTTGTAATATCTAATATATATTAATTAATTTTATGTACTATTTTGTCCTCATATTTGTTGTAAAGCTACTGATCTTGGCACAGGCTTATTTTATAATTGGTTTGTAAAGTCACCATAAATAAGTTCACCATAAATAAATAAATAAAAGTAAATATATAAATCGAGTTCAATACTCAATATGATTAAATTAGCATATGTTTATTATAATGGCTTCAAATAGTATTAAAAAGATATTTGTTATCTAATACTTGTTATTTTATATACCAATCAGAATGCAACAAAAAGTGGGCGATAGAAAACAGAAAGATGATGTAGCGTGGTAGCTGTGCAAGTATATAGTCAGGACAATGGCAGTCTTTGAGGTAAATATTATGGAGCTGGTCTTATTCAGCATTATAGGACTCATATAATTTGATTGTAAATATTAGCTTCATTACTGGATCGTGATGAAGCAATGATTCTAATTTGGCCCGTACGCTGTCCAGCAATACCGCGGCAGTCCGCAAGGATTGCTCATCGTAAACTGCTGTTTCCAAAGGTTCTGCTCGTGACCTTGACTATCTGAAACGCGGAAAACAATGCTGGTTCCTCATTCCGTTGTGTCTGCATACATTTTATGAATTCGTGTATAATAAAACAATTTACGTTCCCGGAGGTGTACGAACACCGTAAAATGGTCGCACAATACGTTTTGTAGAAAATCGGTTGGCGTTACATTTCCTACTAGAGATCGACAATTCGAGGTCGGCTATGGGTAACGTTAAATTAACTATTAAAAATTAATGTTGATTATTAAATGGTCCAGTGGGTATGATACTGGCTTCTCTTTTTTATTTATATTTTATAATTATTATTATTTTAAATATAGACGCGAACACAAATACGTGTCGCATCAATATTCTCACTATTTTCAAATATTCATCAATATTCTCACAGTTTGAACCGTCGGTGATGATTTCTTTGGTCACGAATCTTTTATGTTTTTATTATTTTTTCTTTATGTCTTTTTCCCTCCACGGAGGGGTTGTGTTTTTTTTTACGTCCTGCGCCTTATTTGGGTGATGTAATTTATTATTGGCATTATATTGTATTGTTGTTTTTGAAATAAAGATTGATATGCGCGGGACAATGAAGGTTTTGTGCGACCGACTCGCTCGGTTTTCATCTCTGCGTGTTGTATTGATGAAGGCCGAGCGAGGAGGTCGCTTTAGCATAAAATAATGCCAACCAGGGGGCGAAAGTGCTGGGCCGATATGGACGCTTTTGCGCATAGAACGGCTCAGGGTATGTGGTGGGTCCCCTTCATTATTTTCAAAATAAACGTAACCATTGCTATGAAAATAGGACTATCATGCTTGTATCCTGAAATGGGGCAAACTACCGACCAGCATATGTCTGTGTAATGGTGTAATAACAACCATCACACCAACAAGGTGCTCAATGCTTGATTATTAAATGACCCAGTGAGCATGATACTGGCTTCTCTTTATATGGTAGGCATTTATTATTTTCTCGTGGGTTCCGTGTTCGACTCCCGATGATGTTACAGCACATTATCCAATTTTCTCAGTCTGGGTGTTTATGTGAAATGTTTTTGTGGATCTGATATGTACACACTCAGACTGGTTACTATCTAACAAATTTAAATTAATAAATTAAAATGAATAATAATAATAATAATTACTTTTTTTATTATCATTATATAAAAAAATGTTTCAATTCAATTTAATTTAGTAAAATCTTAATCTAAATCCGATAAGTACCTACTATTATTACAGTAGTATGGGAAGTTACTGATTTTGAAAATCCGTCATCCCATCAAGAGCGGATCCAGCACCAGGGGGGGGGTCACATAGTCGTGGTCAAGTCACAAGAAGTTATAATTTAGGGCTGGATCCAGGTCCACCTAGGTCCTGGACCCAGCCCAGGAGCCCATGACCCCCACGACACCCCCCCTGGATCCGCCCTTGCATTCCATAAATTGGATTAATATACTTTCTAACTGATGACGGTTTCGGATTGATTTCAATTGATCATGATCGACAAAAGCTCAAATGAAAATGAAATTTAATTTAACAGGGTTTACGTTAATAGACTCTCCACAACAGGTAGGTAGTATTTCTTTCGAGATCCCAAACAGAAAGCATTCAGATAAATGGTTTCACTGCCGTGTATGTACACGCACCCGTCATCAATCATAAATATTATTTACTCCCTCTCTTAGTCAAAAAGCTCATGAATCAGTATTATTATCTTTAAATCTGCTCCTACATTCCCAGAAATCACCAATTTCTTCAGCTTGTTTCCTTTTCTTCTAGCACTCAAAGTACGAAAGAATCTTTCCTTACATGTTTTCGAAATCCTTTCCTAGTACGGAAGCAACAACAATAATCGAGAAAGTAAAAAATAATGCACATCACGTCAATGTTGATTTAACCAAGCGTTTGACAGAGTGGTAGGTACTCAGCGATATTTTAGATATTTTGGTGAATAAGGGAATATCACCCTCATTACTATGCAAATAAAAACTATACAAGATTTGAACACCAATGCCAAGCAATAATCAAAGTGGACGGTGAACTTTCCAGGGAAATACCAACGATGACAGGAATCAGACAGGGTGATAGTCTTAGTCCATTTTTGTTCAACGTGATTATGAACGATATAATAGAGGAGGTGACAGCTCTTAGACTCGGGTACAGGATGGGGGATAAAATCATTAATGTAGTGTGTTACGCTGACGATGCTACTACACTGGCCAAAAACGAAGATGACTTACGTAGAATGCTTTACAAGTTCCATCTCGCATACAGGACGTAAAACATGATCATTTCAGTCGAGTGTCTTTCAATATCTAGACGAGCTTGAAGATGTAAAGTATAATATAATACCATAATAAAATAAAAACAAAAAAAAATAACCCATAGAACAGGTTATGAAACTTAAGTACCTTGGGGTCAAGATATCTGGATACAGCGATCTGTATAAAGAAGTCAAATAACAGACAAACACAGCGGTTATCTTCGAATGCTTAAGAGATACTATGCGGGACAATAAGCATATGCTTGTAGAAAGCAAAGTTAGAATATATAAAGCACGCATAAGACATATCATGACATACAGTATTGAAGCAAGAGCGGAAACGGTGCGAACTAAACACCCTCTCAGAACTACCGAGATGAAGACTCTAAGACTCATTGCGGGCAAGACCCCCAGAGTACCCAATGCGTAAATCCGAATAACCTGCGATATACAAGACATTGTGTGATGAAGCAGGCAGAGAGGGCACTTCTGGAGGGTCCATATCGAGAGACTGGACCAGAGAAGACTTCCCAGATCCGTGATGCGCGGGATTCCAGGGGGGCACCGACCACCAGGGAGACCACCAAAGAAATAGAGAGCTAGATGTCCTTGTCACAAGACCAGGACTGACCTGTCAATATAACAGTACTACTTTTTATGTATTTCATTACAATATGTTTATGTGTCTTTTTACTCCTGGCGTCTGCTTGCTTGACGAAAAAACTTTTAAATCGATTTTTAACGCTTTTCCTGTGATCCAATCGAGCTGAAACTTTGCAAGTAGACAAATAATTTTCGTTAAAAAAAAAAATTATAATATAATTTTGGATTTTTCAAATTTTTAATGGTTTTTTCATACAACTCAGTAAGTTTTATGGAGATTGCGACGCATTTGGTAGACATGAAACCCGAAAATGAGGGAGCGTTGTAAATATTTGATTTTTATGGGTTAGTTTCTTTTATGTATCTTTCTTTGAAAATAAAGGATAAAACCATTCACTGTCTCCGCCGCGGCGAATACACGAATATATCCGTCTAACGTCCATATAATGGAAAATTTGTAATTGGCATAATTTTAAAACCATTATTTTATATTTGTTAAGATGTTGATTTGCTGTTAATTTTCCCCAAAATAAAATAAATAAATAAATTTAATAATTACTACTACTACCAACAACTTTCAAAAATATTCTAGCGAGACGATGAACCTAATGTACGCTGATAACAAACCAAAGTGCCACGCAACGCCGGTCAGTCACCCGTAACCGCAATATTACGCACGCAACGCAGAGTCAGTGAGGCGTGACCGCATTCTCTTTCTTGAAGATTTTACGACATTTCATGACACCCTAAAGTGCTTCATTGGAAAAGCCCAGAATTTTCTACGGGCTTCTCGTTATCTTTAAAACAAACCCCCCGAAGGACTTTATCTATAAAATGTGTCACGCGACGCGTAGTCGGCCAATCCACTTCGTGACGATAACGCACGAGCGAACCAATGTGATCAGTGATTCGTGATATTACACCACGTGATATTAGTAAGTAACCAGCGCAGTGCGATCAGCAGTGGTAGCAAAATAAAAGAATACAAGGCGAGTAGTTTCTTCAAGCGAACATTGAACTGAATTTACCAGAAGTGATCTAAGCAATGACTTTTTTAGCAATAAATGAAACTAAATTAATTTCCAGTATTTTCATTTGCCTCCCAAAGCCACGTCCCGTGAAAATATCATAAATCGTTTCTTGTAATGAATTTCATTTTATATGGATTTTTTAAAAGAAGATTGAACTATACGATGCTCTCAGCTGAGTGCGGTGAAGATGCACCTTAAGACTATTAAGGAAGACGATACTTTGCCCATCGTTACATAGAATATCCACACACGAGTGACTTGGCCTTTATGTAAGGCGGAGCTCTAGTGTGTGTAAAATAAGGTGCTAGATAAATTCTAAACATGAAAGCTACCCGAGTCAACATTGTATCCAAATGTCTTCACTCTCCTGATATTTGCTTCTGGGGAACAATGAAGGAGAAATCTGGGGGCATTCTGGGTGGAAAAGGGAGTAAATTGGATGTCGTATTATAATAATAAATATTAAATATACTGTGCAACGCCGGGTGGACTTATTTTATTAAGTTTTTTATATCTTTTAATATACCATATTGTACAAAGAAAGGAGTCTTACCATACTTAGCTATCCCAGGCAACAAAATTAGATACAGGTCGGGTGAGATTTATTGAGGGTTGTGAGGTGGCGTGACTCATTATTCTTCGTGTTCTTTGAGTGCAGCTGAACAAAATTTGGAGCAAACGCATTCAACATTAAATGTATTTATATCGGTAGGGTTTTAAAACGTTTATTTTCCACAGGGTCTGAAAGAGTATGTATGCAAAATTTGCTTTAAATTGCTCAGCAGGTACAGAGAGCGTACGAAGAAACAGGTAAACAGATAATTAATTTCAACTTTATGTAACTCCTAATGTGTTGAAAATCCATATTTGTATTATTAATACTAAGAAAGAACAAAAAGTCAGCAGGCTTAAAAAAGGATCGCTAAAGTGATTTGATCATACAGTATGAATGAATAAGGAAAAATACTAAACGACACAAGTGTCGATGGCACCAGAAATAAAGGACATCCGCAGAAAACTCGGCGAAACCAGTTAAACTAGACCAGAGTTATTAGAAACTTCAAAAATCGACGAGCATGAGAAGATGAATTATTTTTTATTAAGAGTTTTGCGTCAGAAAAAAACAATGTGTCATTTTTTTATATTGACATTATTAAAAAAATAATAAAGTGATATTTTAATATTTAATCGTAATGAATCAAACTATTTTTGTTTTATAGCATAACATCTTACATAACATAAAATGAACGAATAAACTCAACATCATTATAAAAATAATTATTTACACAGGGCAATAAAGCTTCACTTCGAAAAAGTTGATTCATCATCACTCTATAAATGAATCGGGAAGCTATTTTCCGAACTGAAAGTTCAAGGAGCCAAGTCAGCACCAAGTCTAGCTGTCATCAGAGAACCGTGACTGGTGACGACGTACCTGAGCGCTGGCGCTGGTGTGATACAATGCTGTTATCACTCACGGCCGTGCCCGCGGCTTGAGATTGCTTCATTAAACTTGACGAGATCTTTCCAAAGTTCACGATACGAGGCATCGCGTTAGGCGTTATCGCTCTTCTCTCCCGCCATTCTGAATTCAATTTATCCTGCGGTATTTATTTACAGCACCGTTATTATTCGCGAAATACTTGGACTTCCCAGGGCTTTCATGTTGAAAACAAAATGTAAAAAAAATCACAAACAACGAAAAAAATCACCTACCCCCCGTTCTGTTCGGGACACAGGTTTAGATATAACAAAAAATAGAAGTTTATGGGGAGGTGGTGGCTACGTTTTGCGACAAGGAGGAAAATGATGAAAATCACGGAGGGGGTGTGGGGTGACTAATTTTTCCTTAGGATCCTAGAACGCAGCTAAGCAAAATTTTGAACGCTCTCAATATTATACATATTTATACCATGGAGAAGGGGTGGGCTGACCGGCGGAAGGGAGGCGGTACCTGTATTTTGCGAAAGGTACAAGAGAGAATATACAAAAATTGAATCGGATAGCATTCAGCAGGGGCGTGCGTGAGAACAAGAAGTATGAATTTTGTTTAAACATATATTTGGAAAAAAAAATCGAAATTAAATATTAATCTGGCAGGATATTTTGAAATATTAAAATCTGAATAATATGTTAATTATTGTGATAGGAATTTTAAGAGGTATATTTTTTTTCGGTTTATTTTCAAAATGTATGCTAAGGAAAGGGCCATCCTTCTTGTTCTTACCAGACGCCTCTGCCATTCAGTAATGCACAAGGTCCAAAAGAAACTATGAAAATTTTTATTAAGAACGATCAAAGAATTTGGGATTGCATAGAAAAAAGAGAAAATATTTATTTTTATTGTACATAAATGAAGGTGAACAAGAGTTTTTAAAAAGATATTTAAAAAATTTAATAAAATTGATGACGAATTTTAAATAATTCTACTTACGTCATATGTTTACACTTATTTACACAAATTATTACATATTTAATTTTTAATGCCTTTCAAAGTTTATTTTTTAAGTAGTAAAAAAAATTCAGGCAAATTAAAATAAAAAATCAAACCTATATGTAGTAAAAATAAATTATTACCCATTATATCAAATTTATACGATAGATGTAATAAAAAAATATATATGTGGGGTATAAAAGCAAAGGCCTAGCTTAGTAGATGTAAAAACTTATGAAATAACAAACAATTTCTTTAGTTAGAATTGTTTTGTTTTTTCAATTGGTTGAGCAACTTTGTAGATAGACATTTTTTTTAAATTTATTTTATTATTTGTTTTTATGTAATTAAATTCATTAATAAACCTACATGTAATTAATGAATTTAAGTTGATACAACAAATAATAAATTTGTATTTATTTATTTAGAATTGTTTTGTCATAAACTCACAATAATTTTTTGTAATTATATTTCTCAATCAAAATATCATTACCTGCAGCCGTAGTAGAGTAGTAGATACTCATGCTTCATTAGCTACTAAAAGGAATAAAAATTAAAACACAAATCATCGAATGCATGTCGCAATCGATGGTACCACAGACGATCTAAATATATAGATATGAACTAAGGTAAATTTCTTAGTACACTGTCTGGTCTTCCAGCTGGGAAAATTACTAGGAGCTCTTGAATCTTGAAAAGATTACGAAAAGTGCAAAATAAATATTTACGTACGAGTACAATGTCTTAGTAAATACTTAAAGTACGAGTACAATGGCTTAGTAAATACTTAAAGTACGAGTACAATGTCTTAGTAAATACTTAAAGTACGAGTACAATGTCTTAGTAAATACTTAAAGTACGAGTACAATGTCTTAGTAAATACTTAAAGTACGAGTACAATGTCTTAGTAAACACTTAAAGTACGAGTACAATGTCTTAGTAAATAAGTCGCGCTTTATTACAAAAATACTTTTATTTGGAGAGACTCGGTTTGGAACGTAATTTTATTAAAAATACGTTTTATTTATAATCACGCCAGAATAAACCGCAATATACCTGTGTCTTAAATATACGCGAGGGGGGACAAACTTCCGGAGTGACCCAATCCTCTCGCTTAAAGTAGGACTTTAGTTAATCTCTGTACAATTTTACACTCTGTGGATAGTATTAATAATATACAGACGTAATAAAAGAGCAAAAATAACATCTGACAAACTGAAAGTTTTTGAACGGATAGGCAGGGTAACAGACAACATATGATAAGTTCCTGACATCCAATGCGCCTGCTAATATACGCAAACGATTCCAGTTTTTACAATGACCCACGTATTAACTGCTTACTAATAAAATATTTAATTTTGCAAATAGCATTCGTGTCGCGTATCGTGGAAACATAATATATAAATTAACCTGATTTTTTTATAATCTTATTTTATAATTTAAAATTAAAAACAAGTGTAATTTACAAGTGCTACAAAATATAACTACATTTTGCCAACTCCAAAATATATTTTCAAAGCAAGATAATACTTTTTGGTTTGATATTCTATTTTATATACTACATTATACTTGTCCTGAAGAAGGTTGAGACCAACCGAGCTAGTTGATAAATGTTTGTATGTATAAAGTGGTTAAAAACTAAGTACTTTATTTTGTTTTAAACTAGCTGTTCGTACCTGGCGTTGCATGGGTCGAGGATTAAGTTAAAAATAAGTTTTTGAGGGGAAAAAAGGTTCCATTATTTTGCAAAGCCTCTAAAAAAACAATGTTCCCAGTTAATCTAGGCTGGGATGAATGGAATGTACAAAGGGGACATGTGGCCTATGTTAACTGCCAGGTCCTAAAGAATATATATGCGAAATTTGTAGAACAGTATAGATTTTCATTGAAAAGGAGGAGAAAGGATAAAGGTGGAAATGTCGCTTATGTTACCTGTCCTAAAGAATAAGTATGCAAAATTTGGGTCAGATTGGACAAACGGTGTAGATTTGAATAGAGAACAGACTGACAGAGAGACATTGAATTTTATAGGTATAGATGTTCCTGATTCGAACATATATACATAGCTTTCAAAAATTTGATAATGTGTGGGTGGATGGAATTGGTGAACGTTGCATTGTGTACAATAATCACTTAAGCCAGCTCGTACCGGTTATAAGCCCTGAGCCATCGTATAAGAGACATCCGTCCACTTTTCTCATATTTAAATAGCCCTGTCTCTGTGAGACCTATAATTTATTCTTAATTAAAAAAAATCATCGAAATCACACAATCAGTTATCGAGATATCATCTAAAAATCCGTTCCATACAAAATGTATGAGGAAAAGAATTTTCTACATCATTTTTTTTTCGTGATTTTTTCCGATGTTTTTTGATTATTCTGCTATTCGAGCCGGGGACAAATCCTACAAACGAAAGTCCATAAAAATCGGTCCAACCGTTCTTGAGTTATTAACGGTGTAACTAACCCGATTTTGTTTTATATAGGTACCTACATATATAGATTTAATCAAAAATAAATATTGACCATCCTATTTCAATACACTAACACCATTTTTAATACAATAACCTAACTAAATATTAAAAATATATAAGATATTCAAATGTAGATTCATAAATATCTGGACATAAATTATATTCTTATTTTCCTTTTTTTCCTTGAGTACAACAGTGGCATGCAGTCCGTAAAAAAACGTTTTACATGACATTAATTACAGTCATCTAAATAACCTTTTTATTTTATGCATTATTTACATTTTATTTACACTTATTATTTATTTACATAAAATGCTTGCAAAAGACGGTATTAAAGCCTTCAGTTTAGATGAGTTTATTTCTGACGTGAATGCAGTCCATAGTATTTGTACATTATCGTAATTAGCAGTGTATAATATAAATAGCATAAGAAAGATTATGTAGAGTGCACATTAATAGTAGGAATCTTAACCACATTCTCAATTAAGATAATATAATACTGATACACATATATACACATATACATATATATATATATATTATATAGATATATAGATAGATATATATATATATACTATATATATAATATATCTATATAATATATATTATATATATTATTTTAAACATATTTTTCAGGTATTTAAGGAATCGAGGTCCCGTAATATTTAATACGAAATAAATAAATTATAATTACCGAATAAAAAATGGATATATAAAATAAGGGATTTAATAATTCAAAGAGAAACCTATAACTCAAATATTGACGACTTGTAAGTCGATGGATAGTGAAAGTGGAACACGCTGTGCGCGGAAACACAAGTCCGTGATTCGAATCCAGGTTCCAGCATTAAGTTTGGCAGTTTTATTATGGTGAGAGTGGGGGGTTTCTCTTGAGTTCATTATGTGCGGTTCGGTATCTGGACAAAGAGAGAGAGAGACGAAGAGAGAGAGAGTAGAGATGAGATGAGAGAGAGAGAGAGATAGAGAGACAGAGACCAGAAGACGAGAGGGAAGAGAGAGAGAGAGAGAGAGAGAGAAGAGACAGAGAAAGAGAGAGATATAATATAATATATACATATACATATATATATTATATAGCTATAGAAATATATAAAAGAATAAATATAATCAACAATAGAGATGATGGTATACGTCTCCCACCGGCATGGAAAAGCATTTTATTCAACAGTAGATTTCATAGTAAAAAAAAGTAACCCATAAAAACCAAGTTTTTACAGTACTCCCTTTCTCATTTTCGGGGGTTTCGCGTCTACCATATGCGTTGAAATTTCCATACAACTTGTATGAAAAAAATATTAAAAATTTGAAAAATCCAAAATTATACTATAATTATTAATTATTTTTAACGAAAATTTGACAGATCTTCTTGATCGTCGCTATGAGTCTGCTTGCAAAGTTTCAGCTCGATTGGATCACGGGAAAAGGGTTAAAAATCGATCCAAAGTTTTTTCGACGGCAAGCAGGCAGACGCCACGAGTTAATATAAAGATTAATATACCCACCGAACAGATAAATATCGACACAATAGGTTGTAGCGTAATTCCAGAAGGCCACCAGGTACTCTGATTTTCATATCTTAGATTAGTTTGAAAATAGTAAGGATTTTGTTTGTCTTTCATATATTTTTTAAGTGATGTTAACCTAGAGTTGGTCGAGGTAAATGACAACATTCAATAATAATAATAAAGTCTTATAATATTTACCCAATCATAATTTTATCTATTAACCAATGTAAAAGTAGCATTTTTCAACCAATATATTCAGAATATTTTGAGTATGTTCAAATTTTTCAAGAACACAATAAATGATTTTATCCCCAGGCGGACATTATTAATTGTTTATGATGTCTTATAGAAATGAACCTATTTTATATATTAAAGTATGTATGGAAGTCTTTTTTTTGGTGTTCATAGGGTTAACGACCTATCGTACGACCAGCTTAAGTGATCACTTTGCACAACTTTACGTTCATCAATTCCATTTTCCAAAAATTTTATAGATGTGCTAGTCTATCATAGGTGGAATTGTAAATGTTACATTGGATAAAGTGATCACTAGCCAGGCGTATGATCCATGACTTCCATGCATACTTTCCCGTATAAAATATACCTTCGTCTCTATGAGACATTTATAACACATCTTGATTAAAAAATATATACGTACCTATTTATAAATATCGAAAGTAATATGATAAACAACTACATTTTTTTTTAATATTTACACGTCTCAAATAATGTAGATTACATGCAAAAAATAAATATAATTAATTGAAATAGGGCTGGCAAAATCCGGCCGGATCTCAACAACAGCTATCACCTCTCTACGTTTGATATCAATCAGTCTTTCACCGCGCATAAATTAAATATACATATTTTGACTGGGCGCGATTTGTACGGGCGATGAAAGGTCACCATCAACGTAATTACAAATTTGCGCTATGAAATTCTTCAAAGTTGAAAGTGGATCATGCTCTTTGAAATGTCGAGGTCGGGGCATTGTTGACATCGCCGACCAGCGTCGTGAAAGTAATCTTGTCATCATTGATTCAGAAAAAACTCTACCTACCGTGAAATTTACGTGCCACATTCTGATGAGCGCTAAATTGCCGTTCAAGTCGTCAAAATAACTACATGGTGTTAGGTTATGTATTTTTTTCTTAGATTATTAGCTAATGATGTCAATTTTGTTGGTACGCATAACTCAAAATAATACATTATTTGGTGTGATAATTATATTGACTAACATACAAAATGTACAAAATAACCCAGTTTTGATGAAATTTACATCGTTAAATTAATATTTATCCAACAATTGAAATTTTTATATTGGTGGATAAATTGATTTGTTTGCATGTATTTTTCAGATTGACAGAACGTCGAATTCTTTGAATACTTATATTTTTTGAGCTCGTTCGAATTGGCATTTTATAACAGCCTTTTGTGCTCGAAAAGGTTGATAAATATGTATAGAGGTAGCACCTCTCCATCTAATTATACCATATTCTATTATTTTTTTGGCATATTTCAAAGTTTATACCTTTAATGTCTTTTCGACATAAGATGTTTCATTAATTGATGTTTTTTTTTATTTATTATGTTGTAATTTTCTTCCATCAAACAGTTCTATAATATTGAAATTGTATGTAATAGTACAAAACATCTCTCTGTGCAATTAATTGCAAATAACTTTTATACCATCATCATCATTCTTGGCTCGCAACCTCTGGTGGGTCTTCTAGAGGACCAGGGTTTTCTGTTGGGGTTTTCCTTTCCTTAGCTGGATGGTTCCGGTTTTCTGGCGCCGGAGCTTCGCCATTTGCCTTCTTTATATCTGCTGTGACTTTATTTTTGATGACCACTCGTGTTTATTACAATACATATTATATTAAAATATATAGCAAGTGTAGTCCCGAAATAAAGCGTTTGTATTATTTTAATTTAAAGAGTATTGTAATAAAATTTGTCAAGCTGTGGATAAATTATACACAAGTCATATTGCAGCGCATCCTAGGACAATAGAATATCGAATGATATTCTATTGTATGGAAAGTTTTAAATGTTCACAAATGAGTACGGGTTTCGAGCTCTGTTGAGGCATCGCGTCGCTGGATTTTTACGGAAGATTAAATGCAGTGATAAGTGTCTTCTGGTTCTTCTTAAAGTTGGTATATATGAGGATATTATTTATTGTACAAAATCAGTGGTGCGTACCCAGCCTCGTCCAGGATTCAAACAAGTTTCTGGAAGATGGTGCTGATATTTTGCGCAGGATCCTAAAGATTAACCATGTAAAATTTTAACGGTGAATGAAATTTATTTTGGAATGGATTATATGAATGAATAAGATAAGAAGATGATTTGATAATATAATAAGATGGCTGAAAGGTTTTAAAGTATTTAGTGCATAGTCCTTAAAATTAACTATGCAAATTTTTAATGGATAGCATTCAATTTCATTTGGAATGAATTGCCTTCATAATTGGGGAAGGATATTGATTCACAAGAGAAAAAGAGGAGGGACTGGAGATAAAAATATAATGACCTCTATAAAATTTGGTCCAGGCAGGAGAATGGTGAGGAGCATGGGGGCCGGGGCAGGGTGACTAAATTTGCCTTAGGGTCCTTACAAAATTTTAATGGCTGCTAGGCCGTGCAGGCGGCTGTAATTTACAAAGTGGCGCTTTTGCTTCTAATCCTCTTGCATTCATTTTAATAAAACAGTATATTCATAGGGTAGGTATACTGTTAAAATTTTCAGTAAAAAATTGACATGTAATTCGCACATTGCCAGTATCAAAAAACAACAAAATAGCTGTCTACGTTGTTCTTCAATCATATTATTCAACTTGAACTCCTCCTCTCACGTTAAATTCTTTTACTTTCATTCATCCACTTACGTTGTTAAGAATCTATAACATCAAAACATTCATGATGTTAAAACATTTGAAACTAAAATAGGTATCTGATACAAGCCATCTTAATCAAGAAATAAATATTCATGACTCTTGATCAATACTAGGTCGCAGAGTTAGCATTTCATTTCAAAATCTTCAAAAATATAACTTAAAAACTTTCGGATACTTACCATCACGCTGTTTCTCCGCAGGGGTAAGCAGAGAGAAGAGAGTGCCCCACTCTTCTGTTCTGACATACAACTCTCGCCTCATCTACATTTATACATCTTCACATGCAAGCTCGACAGTTATTGAGGCTTCTAACGGGACCATCTTTCAGTATCTGGTTAATCTGGTCGTGCCACGTCTTCAGCGGTCGCCCTCTCTTTCTGACATCTTTCTTACCATCCTTTCCTCACTCCCAACTAGTATTTCACACGTTGTCTTACTTTCCTCCTTCTCGATACCATTTCTTTTGACTTGTTTACATTCTTGATTAGATCACTTTCCTTGCATACATTTTACGTCCTGCTTACTACATAGACTCTGTAAGTCTTGTTCACTATTTTCCATTAATACTGCATCATCCGCGTACAGTAAATAACATTTACCGGCAGAAATAATAAAATTGATTTAAATTTCCATACCTTTTTTATTAAACTCCATCCTCGAAATAGACTTCGACAATTCAAAAGTAGTTGCCAGCCTCAATAATGAAACATTTAGAATCTACAGAGAGGCAATTGAAATATATGAAAGAAATAGTAATATAATGAACAACAGAGACGATAGCATTCGACTTCCGACCGCATGGAGTAACATTCTTAATAATAATAATCAAATTTTTAATACAAATAATATTAATAATAATAAACCACAAATCACGATGGAAACACCTTTTCAACATTGTATAATGACGATAATAAAGTAAATATACGGATTACTAGAAGCCGAGCAAAACTGGAGAAACCCACTCCTCCACAAACACCTGACGCAGAATTTTTCAAACTTTCACTTGACGGTGAGCTCCGGACCCAAACGGTTGTACGCTTTTTGGAGAAGCAGCTCATCGACAAGGCGCCCTGAAGATGAACAGTGAGATCTGTTCGAAACGTCGGCAGACGACTGGTCCTAACGACTAGAATTTGACGCGGGTTACCCCCAAAGTAATAACTAATATTATATATATAGATATATATAATATATATAAATATATGTATATCTATCTATATATATATATATATATGCATAAACAGTTAAGGAGGTGTGGTGGTCAGGGAGAAGGAGGAGGTGGTCAATGTTTTGAGTAGGATGCTAAAAAGTAATTGTACAAAATATAGTTATGATTTGGGTATAGGTAATGTAGAGAATACACAGAGAGATATTTGGTTTTAAATATTATTTATCTATTTGTTTAGTACATATACGCAGATGATACACATCTCACTAGAAGAATCTGTTTTGAGATAGGCACAATTTACAAATTAGTTGTACAATTTAGAAGGATCTTGTACACAATGTTTCGGGTAATTATCTCCTAATTTTGGTTTGGTTTATATATAAAATCAAAGATATATTAAAAATAGTGGAAAAATAAAATACAACCAAAGTTTTATAAGAAAAGGTACAGAAATCAGTCATTTTTAAATGTATTTATTTATTTGGGCGAGAGCACAAATTTTGTTCCCTCCCATATTATTAATTAAATTCTCCTCCAGAATTTTATTAAGTATTTTATATTGTCGTTGGAATTTATTGCCGGACTATATTCAAAAAGAATTTGTTGCATCATGTTAAAGATTTTTGGTCCAAAGTATTTAAAACTTGTTTGCCCAATGTAGTATGTGTTCTTGTGATTTATAAATTAAGTTTGTTTGTTCGTGTGGAAACTGTCATTTGACTAATTTTAAAATATGTATTTTTGCATTTGTATGTGTATTTTAGTATAAGCATTCGTTTGTCTTATCTTAAAATATTAAATTCGTCGAATATATCGTCAGTCCTTGTTAAGGTATTTATTTATATTTTGGAAATTGCTTTTACAATAACGGATAGTTTTTTGAATTGCAATAACGAGATTGAGTGCACTCACAAAATTAAATCAACTGAAATCAATTATCCCAAAAAAATAAAGTAATACCAAAAAAAATATCGTGCATTCGATATAAAAAGAGAATTTAAGATAAAATGTCCATATATCCTTGGTATGAAATGCTTTTAGAATCAACAATAGTGGAAGCGGCAACTTTAAAGAGAATGAAGAAAGATTCTCAGACGCCAGCATCAAAATATGCATTGCATGAATTGAGGTATTGCGGACAAGAATACTGAATGTAGTCACTACGTTGCTGTTACAAGGATTTTTGAAAGTTTTGAAACTGTGGTATAGTGTAAATAAATTTCATAAGCGTAATAATTTAAATTGAAATCTACGCGATACTTAAAAATTCCTTAACATGTTGAATTTTCTGTGTATAGTTTGCTGGGATATTCTGGCGTGTATATGTGACTTCTCTGGCCAAAGTTTCGGATCCCATTGCAGGGTCCATCATCAGGGCTGATGTGATAATTGTGTGTTGAAGTATAGGTTAAATATTGCCTTGCAATACCGTAACGAAGTCAGAGTGTCTCCAAGTTTGTGTTATGTTAAGTACTGGTTTGCAGTACCGTGTCGAATGCAGGGTGTGCGTGTCTTGATGTAGTGTGTTGTGTATCTACGAACGGATGTCGGACTGTGCGGATCGTCGATTTAATTTATCTTGCAGCGCTGGATACCACGAGGTTTTTAACTTAAGACCGTCATTCCTATTAATGTTTACCGGGTGCTTGTATATTTCAATTGCTTCTTTGACCAGGCGCGTGTGGTGACTTTTGGGCTTTCCTAGGATTTTCGGCTCGATGAAAGTGCTCAGCCAGTGCCGATTTTTCCGGGTGACCGAGTTTGCATGCTCTTCTAAGCTCATCAACCCTCTTTGAAATCGTGCGTGCTGTTTGTCCCACATACACTTTGTTGCAATTTTGACTAGCCTATAAACATCGTCGGTCTCAAGAGAATCCCGATCCTTCGCTGGTCTTAAGAAGTCTTTAACCATGTTGTTTGTGCCGAACACTGTCTTAATCTTCCGTTTCTTGAACGCTTTGGCAATCCTGTCTGTTACATTATGGATATAAGGCAAGAAAGCAATCCCTTTGATCTCAGCTTCTGAGTTTTTCTCGAAGCTATGAGATTTGGCTCTTATTGTTTCGTCACCAAAATCACATTTAACAATTTGGCAGTGTATTATATTTTAAAAAATGTCTTATAAATTTGAATTGATTTTATATGAATATTTGTTTGAATTAATAAAGAATATGTGTTTTAGTTTTTTAATTTTAACGAGCAAGTACTCGATACGTTATTATCTTTATCAAGAAAATTTGAAAAAATAGAACGTGGACAAATGTAACTAGGGAGTTCTGGTGTTTGTTTAAAACTTAATAAAGTGACAGATATCACAGGAGAATTTTCCGAGGATTGGGTCTCTTTTTTACTTCTTTTATATTAACTCGTGGCGTCTGCTTGCTTGCTTGCCGGCTTGCCGTCAAAAAAACTTTGGATCGATTTTTGACCCTTTTCCCGTGATCCAATTGGCAAGTAGACTTGTGGCGACGATTAAAACGATCTATCAAAATATCGTTAAAAAAATTAATAATTATAGTATAATTTCGGATTTTTAGAAATTTTATTGGTTTTTTCAAATTGGAATCATTAGAAAAGTTTGATTAGCAACGGCGGCCCGATAACGTCGCGGAATATATTCTAAATTTGAATTACTCTGTCGGTATACATAATAGGTACTTCACTACGAATGTCGAAAATCTAAATTGACTGACAAATGTTTTTAGTATTTAATCTTCAAAGCATGAAGTGTCTTATCAAAGCTCAAAACATCTGACATTTTAGAAATATATTAAATTACTGTAAGTTTAGTGTTATATGTTTTAATTCGTCTTTAATTGTTGTTATATTTTACAAAGAAAGGGAGTATAATAAAAACTTGGTTTTTATGGGTTACTTTTTCACATCATATTTCGCCGTAGATACGTCTTATATAGTCTTGTATTCTTTGGATAAAGCCAGTCTTCATATAATTCTCCTTTGTAATCTGATCTATAGAATAAAAATTGTGTTTCGATTCTCTCGAACGAAATTTAGAATCGGTGATTATAATAATTTTTTAAAGCCGATCTCGGGAAGTGGAATTGTTAATCGAAAATTGAACAAATATTTTGTCTTGCCCGGATTTGGTCAGAACACTTATGATGTGCCGTCTCTGCCGTCTTTGTTATCCATTGCTTTCTAGAATCTCCTCCTGCAAATGTTCTTCTTGGCATATTCTTTTAGCTCTCGTAGCTAAGGTATTAATTAAACCTCTCTTCTGCGCTGGGTGGTGGTGGGAATCTGCAAGTAGCGGTTCGTATGTACACAACACACTACATCAAGACACACATACCCTGCATTCGACACGGTACTGCAATACAGTACTTAACATAACACAAACTTGGAGACACCCTGACTTCGGTACGGTATTGCAAGGCAATACTTATACTACACTTCAACACACACTCATCATATCAGCCCTAATGATGGACACTGCAATGGGATCCGAAACGTTGGCCAGAGAGGTCACATATACACGGCAGAACATCCCAGAAAACTATATACAGAAGATTCTGAATGGCGGTGAAAATCTAAGGACATTTTTATGTTGAATTTTAAACATACGGAAAATAGGTTTTAAAAAATATCTATACTTAGTGCACTACACATATTCCTAAAGATACTTAAATCTATACCTATAAAACTCAATGTCTTTCTGTCTGTTCTCTATACAAATCCACACCGTTTGTCCGATTCGATTCAAATTTTGTATATTTATGCTTCGGGACCCGGCGGGTAACATAGGCAACATTTCCTTCCTATTCTCATACTCCTTTCCCTGACACATTTTCAATGCAAATCTGTACCGTTTGACCGATCCGCTTCAAAGTTTGGAAACCCCCCCCCTATTCTCATACCCTTTCCCCACCCCCTGACATATTTTCGATGCAAATATGTATCGTTTGACCGATCGGACTCAAAATTTGGAAATTTAATCTTTAGGACTTAGCGGGTAACATAGGCAATATTTTCCCTCTATTATCATACCCCTTCCTCTCCCCCTGATATATTTTCGATGCAAATCTGTACCGTTTGACCGATCGGACTCAAAATTTGGAAACTTATTCTTTAGGACTCAGCGGGTAACATAGGCAATATTTTCCCCCTATTATCATACCCCTTCCTCTCCCCCTGACATATTTTCGATGCAAATCTATAGCGTTTGAATCAAACCTTTGTTTCCCCCGCAAATTTATTTTCAATTTAATCCTTAACCCGTGCAACGCCGGGTACGAACAGCTAGTATTTAAATAAAATCATATTTTAGTATTTGTAAAATTGTAAAATTTCAGAATATAATTTAAACAAGTATGGATAAATCAGTAACAAATATGCAAAGAAAAATCTACTAATCGAAAAAATACAGGATAAACTGTTTTTAGAATATTTAAAAGATGTTTCTTTAAATTAAATTTAAAAAAGACGTGGAATACGTATAAGAAGATAATTTGATCATTTTTGTAGAAAATTTATGACAAATAAATAAATATCAGCAAACTATTTACGAGTATATAGTTAAAATAAATAAAATGAACAAAAATAAATCATCAAAATCCAACAATCCAAGAAATATAGTCTGTACGGGAATCGAATTCTGGACATACGTTCCCATGTGTGACATCTATTTTCCTCCATTAGAAACATCTAAATTATTACAATGTTCTCTATTTTTTTAATAATAGGTATATTGTGTAAAAACTATATAGCTATCACACAAGATTGTCTTCTACGCCGGCAGGAACATTTATATAAATAATTATACATATTAGTAAATATATATAGTTATACTTTTTACAAAATGAAATGGGGACTAAGTAGGAGAATTGAGAATGTTAAAGAACCGTAAATTCTCCGGACGCTATTTGACTCAGCAAGTATCATGAGAAAAGTGAATAAGCAAAATGGCATAGATTGCAGGGGAAAGCCAATAAATCTCAAGACACAAGTTTCTCATAAAAGTCAACAGCACTTAGAAAAATATGAATATTGCTATCTGTACAACACCAAGACAGACTTATAAAATTGGACTAGGGAAAACAGAATTATGAATATTCGAGTTTCGTAAATCCGCTAAAAAAGACTAAACACATATTATTTTATTTCACGTAATATATATTTTACCATATTAACGTTTAATTGATTGCATAGTTAACTAATTTTGGGGAGATATATCACTTCAGGAAACTACAGGAACTGATGTGCCATTTATTTCAATAAATACTTGCTGCAACCCGTAAAAAATGACGGAACATTGGTTCGCGTTTTTGCTTAGCCCTAGTATACATGTATAGCGTCAGACAGACGGGCAGACAACGTAATTATTATGTTTGATTTCTTTACGGGCTTGTCAACAAGTTACTAATTATTTCTAGTCGCTTCAAAAAATTTAAATTTCTTTAGAGGTTTGGTCTAAAACACAGCCATCACACCTGCTATTTTCAAAATTTTCTGGAAAAATATATTTTTGCATTAATTAGCTGGTGCTTGGCCTGTCTTTTAAGAAAATCTAAACAATAAAACAGTAAAATTTAAACAAACCTGTATTTTTGTGTGTAAAATTAAAATAACAAAGTCATAATATCATTATATTTCATATTACTGCCAAGAAAGAATTTACTGCATTACTGAAAGCGACCAAGCACAGAACAGTAGCGGCAAAAGAAAAACACATTTACATAAATTATTAGGTCCTTACATATGAAATTGGCGTTTTGCCGTACTGGCAAATTTGATCTCAAATATCTTCTCTTTGGTTAGGAATTCCAAATCCAAATTTATACAACTATTTACTCATGTATTTGTGTTTTGAAAATTATAATTCATTTGTTTTTTCCTCAATTGTTTTTTTCTTTGCGTCACTCAGTTTACAAAATGAAAAACTTGAAATATCGCGTTATTTACGAGTACGAGTTCCACCGTGGCACCAGTGCTGCAGAAACGGCTCGAAGGATTAATGATGTGTATGGTGACGGTGCCGCAAAAGAAAACACAGTGCGTTTTTGGTTCCAACGTTTTCGTTCTGGAAATTTCGACCTGCAGAACAAGCCCCGTGGACGGCCGGAGACCAAAGTTGATAATGAAGAATTGAAGGCTATTGTGGAAGCGGATCCATCGCAAACCACATCCGAGTTAGCTGCAGGCTGCGGTGTTAGTGATAAAACTGTTTTAATCCACTTGAAGCAAATTGGTAAGGTGAAAAAGCTTGAAAGATGGGTACCTCACGAATTGAGTGAAGCAAATCAACAAACGAGCGTTGACTGCTGCGTTGCATTACTCAACCGGCACAATAATGAAGGGATTTTAAATCGAATCATTACCTGTGATGAAAAGTGGATCCTGTACGATAATCGGAAGCGATCATCGCAATGGCTGAACCCTGCCGAACCAGCCAAACCATGCCCCAAGCGAAAATGGACTCCAAAAAAGTTACTTGTGAGCGTTTGGTGGACTAGTGCTGGTGTCGTTCACTACAGCTTTCTTAAATCTGGCCAGACGATTACGGCAGATGTCTATTGTCAGCAACTGCAAACCATGATGGAAAAGCTAGCTGCTAAACAACCGAGGCTGGTTAATCGCTCTAGGCCTCTGCTGCTTCATGATAACGCTAGACCACACACTGCACAACAGACGGCTACCAAATTAGAGGAGCTTCAATTGGAATGTCTAAGACATCCACCGTACTCTCCGGACCTTGCCCCAACAGATTACCATTTTTTTCGAAATTTGGATAACTTCTTGCAAAGGAAAAAATTCAACTCCGATGGGGCAGTCCAAACCGCCTTCAAAGATTTTATTAATTCCCGTCCGGATGGTTTTTTTAGTAAAGGGATCGATGAACTACCTATGAGATGGCAAAAGTGCATAGATAGCAATGGTACATATTTTGATTAAATAAATATATTATAATAAAAAAAAATCGGCTTTATGTTCCTCCCATACTAAACGCCAATTTCATATGTAAGGACCTAATATTAAATTTGTGATGGGTCAAAGAGCTCTCAAAAAATTAATTAGAATTCGTATTAATAAAAAGAAAACACTCATTATAAAGCCAATATTATTGAATTATCAACATGTTTCGGGGCCGATGGTCCTTCATCAGGATATGAAATACTTAACATTAATATTCGATGTACAGATATTAACAAAAACTAAATATATGGATGGGGCTGAATAACTAATTAAAAAGTAATGTGAAAACAAATTACATTTTAAACACGTTAATAATTCAATAAAAAGTGTAGTGGTTTTTTTTATTAATATTAATAATATAGCCACAAAGTTTTTTTGCTGTTATCGAAAAAGAAAAAGAAGGGCATGGTTCCTTGGTTTATACCCAGTTACATTATACATAGGTATGCTAAATCCATTGGATCCTCAAATCTTAACGTGGGATCCGTGTTGGGAATTTTGCTGTGTGAAGAAATGAAACAAATTCAAAGACGTGGGACACGAGAAGATAACAGATGGGCTTGAAAGATGACTGAGTGAGTGAAAAACCCGGACCAAGGAATGAACAGGTCGAAGGCATACTGGATCCCTGACAGAAGCGGTAATAGAGAAGCGTGAACGAGTTAGGACAGAAATTTATTCTATACGCAGGCCAAATATGCTGAAGATAATAATAATGTTGATAGATGGAGACTGCATTTGGTAAGACAAAAGGCAGATATGGAGGCCAAGTTCAGTTCTTCATTAGTGTTAAGGCGATCGTCTAGCAGAATGAGCAAATTTCACCATTTTTTCTTATATCTTCTCTTTCGTTTTTTATCACATTTTTGTAGGAACATATATAATTTAAAAAATTTATTCATCAGGTTACATATATTTTAAATACGAATATCTTATTAAAATGTCATAAACTAAATTAAATAATTGATTAATAAATTACCAAACCTTCGATGTTTTAAAAATGAAGAAAATTGCTCCACTTTGTGGGCCTTTTATGACTGAACGGCGTGTGAGATGTCTTTTTTATTCAATAATATTACAAAGTTAACGATTATCTTAAATTTGTTACAATTATAGAAAAATCTGTTAATACGTTTACATGCAATTTACTGTTTTTTAAATTATTTTTATTTTTTGTGAGTTTTTTTCGATCCTTTTAAAATAGTTTATAACTTTTTTTCTTTAATAAATTAAAGGAATAGACATTTTTATTTTAAAATTAATACAAAAAAAATCAAAATATGATGAATAAATTTTAAAATGAAATATTTCCATACAAAAATGTAATAAAAAACGCAAGAGAAGATATGAGAAAAAATGGTGAAATTTGCTCATTCTGCTAGACGATCGCCTTAAGGCAGCGAAGCCGCTTCGAGGGTGAAGTGGAAGTGGATCAATCTGTTATAAAACCAAAATCATCATTTTAGAGTCTTTGAATTGCTAGTGGTTTCTATCTATCAAATTATATCCCCGATGATGTAATCGATGGTTTTTTGACACATAAACGATTAAGGATGCAAGAAAAAAAACTGCCTACATAATTCCCCAGCCGAAAAACGTAGAATGAAACAGAGTGGTAGGTACGTTACGACATTTAAAATTTGCAAGGATATTTCCGCGGCGAAAAAATACCTCCTCCTGTTGGGAATTCATATTTTTGATGATAAAAAATTAATGTGATCATGTCTCCTTACACCTGCGTACTGAAAAAATACTCTCTGTACAATATTAAACATCCTGTTTAGTCACCGCCAGACGATCACGATCTTTCTTCGGAGAATCCTATTATGATGCTGCATGAGGCAACTCTGTGTTTTTATCCGCGCGTGCTGATAGTACCTACCCAGGGGCCACTTTCCGGCAAAAAGCGGTAAGCTCATTAGATGGCGACTATTTGATTACTTTTGTGACTTTCAAAATTGGATCACCAAAAAGTTTCGCGTAAAAAAGTTTCAATTTTGGCATTAAGTATAAAATTGCAACACGAAAATCTAGGTTGAAGTTTTTAGAAGTAAAAATAAATTGATTTTTTATCAATGAGAAAAGGTTAAATACATAAATTCGTACATTGTTTTGGAGATACCAATTATTTTTTATTTCCATTTCATATATTTTTTATACCAGTATTATTATAGTTTATATTACAAATTATTCCATCGCTGCCAAAAACTATTTTTTTTTTTACATTCTGCCAGTGTTAAAATTTTTCTTACCCAGTAAAAAACGGTTACTTTTCTTTTATTTAAGCAATACGCCCTTGGAGTGCTATTCGTGAAAAATAGGAAAATTATTTAATAATAATTCATTGGTATTTTCCCATCTACAAATCATATTATATAATCTTTCAGTTGGTTTTTTTCAGTAAAATGACCTCAGAAAAAATAATAGTTATATGTACATATACAAATATCCCCCACGTTTTAACTGAACAAAAAAAAATCAAATCTGTATCTCATCAACTTGCTTAAATAGGTCCTTACCAGATATATTTAGTTTAGTTGAAATGAAATCATACTAACATATTGATATTCTAAATAACAAATGAAATATTGCAACACTTGGCATTGAAAACACAACATTTCTCAAGATAATTTAATCTTCTTATGCTTAAAAAAATTATTATTGACACTGAATACGCCAAACCAAAAAGATGTGGGATTGTAAAACCATGCTGGTAGGCATCGTCAATGAAACATTTTTTAATGGTGGTAATGTCAATAACCTTGACAACAATATCAAGTTTCTTAAATGAGACAGGCGAATTTATTATGTCGGGACACGTAGGTGTGGCGTTGTATCCTCCTCCCACCTTTGAATAGTGGTTAAAAGTATATAGTAGTAACATTCTCGTTGTTTTAAAATTTATTACCCGGCATTCGTGAACTTTTCAATAACCAAAATGCATTTATTTAATTCATACAGACTATTTTATTTCGCAATCGTCATTTCATTAACGAACCTCCGAAGCACGACCGAAAAATTCCAAAATGCCTGCCGCCCATTTTGAATTAGGTGCTGTCATTTGTCATAGGACAAAACAAGTGCCAGTTCCTGCGCAGTTTGAAGCAATTTATATTCCGACAGTCGAGCCGAGCAATTAAATGTGATTTTCAATGTGGCAATACTAAATCGTGAACGGAACAAAGGGTATTTGGAATATTAGACGAAGTATCATGATTCTGTTTGATTAATGACGTAACAATAATAATTAACCGTTCGTACCGTGATATTAAACATTTAAGCAAAGTACATAATTCTTCACGTATTTTTCAAACAACGTAACACATATTTCTGCCCTATGCTATAGGCACGTGATACCTAGCGAGATGAAAAGGCTAGCCAAATATATAATTCCATGGCAAATAACAAAGAGCTATCGGGGTGAGTTTCGGAGGAGGGTTGCTTAAAATAGATTATTCTAGACGATGTTTATAGAATATCGGACTTTTTTCACACCTCACATACTTATACTCACTCACTCACTCTATCACATACTTTTATCTCTTGAATCCTAAGTTTCTATTAACTTTAGTATAGGGAGTGAATAATAGAATTGATATATATACTCGTTTACTACTTACTAGTGGAATATATCAATTCTATTGTTGTATTATGTCAAAAAATAAAAAAAAATTCTGCCGTATTTTTGTTGATTTTTTAAGCGTAATGAATAAGTCATATTAAAAGAATATTTTGCTTAATGCGCAATTTTGTAGTTTGACCTAATCTAACCTCACCTAAAACTTTTTTCCGAACATAATTCATGTCCCCTTGTCATTTCCCATGACCTCATTCACAAAAATATGTCAGAAGTAAACTATCCGTTAAAACCTTCTTCATGTACATATTTTGTAAGGTCATGTCCTATCTCACACTCTAAAAACTCCACTCCTCAATGCGCCTTGTCTCACATTCTAAAAAAATCACCGCTCCTAAAAACCTAAAAAATTGTATCGAATCAATCTTATAAATGGTAATATAATATGTGTTAAAATGCATGTAAAAAGTATACGTGTTAAGCGTATTAATTGATTGATTTCTTTTTCGTAATATACTCCCACGTTTTTACGCGGTGAAATAAAACAATAAAATTAACGATACCATATAATGTTTTATACACCAATAAATATTCCAATGCCTTAGTATTTGATCCGACATTGAAAAACGAAAAATTATTAGATGTTGTACAGGAGAGTCATTCTTAACATATACATTAGTTTTATTATGCGTAAATTCAGCAATAAAATTAAAACATTGAAAACACAAGCGATATACTATAAATATTACACGAATTTAATGATTTTATTATTACATTAATTATTTTTTAAATCACTAGATATTTTTATGCCGCGTAACTTGTTAAAATTATTCCTCTCTTATTATTACTCTCTTCCATAATCCAATGTGCGTACACGGTATAAGATAGGTACTAGCTCTATCCCGTCAAAAATGACGGTACTTTTAAATGTCGGTTCCTAAGGAATAAGTATTTATTTATTTTATAAAAAAATATTATTAAATCGCATCGTAAAAGAATTCGTAAAAAAACATAGTAAAAAATTTTTTTTTTAAAGTTACAGACGTTACACGAAGTTACACGGAGATAGACAGACAGACAGACAAACAGACAGACGGACGGAAAGACAGACAACGAAATTATTAAAATTGGAATAATGTTATTCCATATATTTAACATGCGTAGGTTACCTACTCCTGGGTCCTTGTACAGACAAGTAGTTGTTAACCCTGTGACTTATTGCAATTTACACAATCCCTTATTTTTTCCAATTTCCAATTCCAATTTCTTTCCATTTGAGTATTTGCTATTAATTTTTAATTTTTATTTCCGCATTATTATTTATTAATAAGTCTTTAATAATTTCCTTCTATGATTCTGTATTTCAACATTTCCAAATTGAGAAGGCATATTCAAATATATATTAATTTATGCAAATTTTCTTAGAACTTTACCGCATAAATTGAGGGATGTTTGTGAGGGGCGTATGTGAATTCAAGGCAACAGGATGAAGTCATAAGATGATTATACAAATATATAATATACTAAATGTTTCAAAAAAAACAACAAGTCACTATATATATATATATAATTATAAAATATGAAAATCACATGTTTATGATAAAATCCTACTCTGAAGAATCATCTTCATATGTGTATTTACTAATTTTATCAGTGAAGTGTTTGAAGATCTTTATCTGTGGTGATGCTTCCCTTAGTCACTGTGGACAGCTGCAGCCACCTGCTGAACGTGTCACAATAGATAGTGCGCGTTCACGTTTGATAGAAATTCACGTGCCCTCCGCAACACCGAGAATATTTAAATTATAATAATTTGCTTACCTGTGTATCTCACCATTATTATTATATTTGCGATGCTTAACAGTTCATTGATAGGCCGACAAATATACTCACGAAAGGAGCCCGGATGTCAGAGGTGGGCCAATCATTTCAATCATACGCAAATGCCTTCTGATGGTAATGAATATTTTACACTGGTGAGCCTCTCCATTCTATCCTCTTTAGTGGTAAGCCCTCCTTTATACGAAACTACCATTATTAATATGTAGCCTGAGTGACGTGTGTTTTGATGCATTTACATTAGACAAAATACAACTAGACACATCTTAATCAAACAAAATATTTTATTTGTTACAACAATCAGTAGTTAATTAAATAATAGATATAAACAATATTAAAAAAACAATGTTGACTACGTCGAAGACAACAAAACGAACCTACGTGAACAAAACAGACCTTCGTGAGGTTCACAAATTATTAGGTAGGTACTGATGCATACTGACTATTAACAAGACAATTAATATATGTTGTATACCTTCATATACACAGATAAATATTTTACACGTCGCAATTGTTAAGAGCTAATTGGGTTTAATATTTAAAAAAATAATGTAATAATATATTACATTTCATTTTTAAAAAATTAGAAAAGACAAAGTAATATTAAATATGGTAGATATCATTATAACGAATAATTCTCTTCATTTTGCACTTGTAAATTGTATTATTTTTTTGAATTTAATAAAAAACGTGAAATCGTGCAATAACACCTAATACTTATCATAAATTCAAAGCACTTTAATCACGCAGTTTGCATATTAAATGCATACCTAGTACTAAAAATGGTACAGATTAACCTTTTTGGATCATCAATAAAATATACATCCTTTTTGAGATCTGTTTTACTGTATATTAAGTAGATACATAAAAAATCTACTGATGAAAATTAAGATTTGCTAAAATGAATTGATTCAATATAGGAGGCGTGTTTCCTCCATTGTTAAAGAAATATACGACTGCATCTCATATTTATATATTATTTTTAAAAGTTACTAAATGCACAGGAATTTATTTTCACGCATTTGTTTACTTTTTCAGTGCATAGTTTATACACCCAGTGTTTAAAATATGCACTGAAATTAATTATAATTTTTCCTACTGAGAAGTGTCTCTTCAAAGAAAGTTTTTTCCTTTTTTTTCAAATTCTTTTGAAAATTGAAAAACTGCTTGCTGAATATTGCTCAAATTTAAGAGGATAACTCATTTTCAATAGGTTTGTTGGTTTTTTTCAATTGCATTGCAAGTTACGAAAATTACTACCTTGAAATTGCTTAAATTGCTCATTTTCAATAGATTTTTCAATTGCCGTATATATTTAAAAAAAATTGAAATAGCTCCATTTGAACAGACAATCCACCTACGTTCTGAGTTGTCTATCTTTGTTCCTATGCTCTCTCTAGCTTTATTTTACTCAATTAATTTCACAACAAAATATTTATAGGTCAATATAAATAAAGACCTTCAAAACGAACAACATATCTCGTCATCTTATTATATTCGGATGAAATAACGGTAGTTACCTAGAGAGAACAATACGAAAGAAGTACCGATGGCTGTACGTGTCAATTGAACGGATAGCCTTGTGGATCCGCCAGCCAATACGGATTTTGACTATCGAACGCGCTGCGGCGCGGAGGAGCGAGGCGCGCCGTGACCCGCCTAGTTCGAGCACCGCCGGGCCCTCTTATCTTCCCACTTGCATCCGAATAACTGAACCGCGCTTTCAAAACTGTTTTTCAATTATAACAAACTAAAAGATCCACAAAAAAAATAAAGCCTGTTTTACTGCCAGCTGAATGGTATATCGTGATTATGAATCCTTTTTCTGAAGCCAGAACTTGAAAGACGAAAAAAGAAAGAACTTGTTTTGAAAGCAACTGGAATAATTCGATAATTACGTCTACCTGCGACAGTAAATTTCCATAAGTCGGAGATATACCGACGAAATTATTTGCAGAATAAAGCTGGACCGAACTGTATTAAAATGGCTGAACTTAATTTTTAAAATTGATCTTCCGCTGAATCTAAAACGCATATATAGATCATACTAAATGTTCATGTACAGCTACGTAACGTGAACTCTCGACAAATTAAAAGTCCGAAAACTCGGAGTAACGTTCACGTATAGCCATAAATCGTGGGCTTCAAATGTAGAATAGAAACGTGTAAAGAGAACAGACAAGGCAGAATAAAAATATACCGAGAAAATTAAACTGCAATGGACAAGACATATTGCTTTAGCATTTATCCAAAAAGACCCGAGGGGAATCAAGAGGCCGACTGCATTATACAATTCATCGAATTCTGCCGAAATACATCGCGACGAATAAGAATGGACAGAGAAAAGTGGGATGCACGTGGGGAGGCCTTCAACCTGCTGTGTGAATAAGAAACGCATATGTTTCTTTTAATTTCACGTTTAGTTCTGTAGTTAACATCCAACACGGGCAATTAATTACTTTTAATATACCCGATACTTTTTAAATAGTATTGTTTACATAGAAATCATGTTGAAATTTTTTCATATATCATATATATAAACATATATTGTCAAGATATACAAAATAATAAAAATGCACTCGCAGTAATAATCGCAGGAATAATCCGCGATGAACAATAGAGAAAAAACTACAAAATAGAAAGAGAAAAAATTGATTTGTGGAGGAAGGTTCCCAAAGTTTGACGTTTATAGAATTAGTCATCTCAGGAACATTGCTGTGAACTCACGTAAAGAACACAATTTCGTAAGAGCCCATTCGCTAAGCCTTAAACGGCATTTTAATAACAGGTATTGTTTTACCATTCTTATTTACCTCGAGAACCTTAACTCACATTCTCTCACCTCGAATGCGCAGAATTCAACAGAAACCATATAATACCAAACATGGTTGGGACTTGCCGATGGAGAAGGCTGTGTTACAAAAAACGCGCCTACAAAC